>SNQN01000346.1:15840-34137 GCA_008642245.1 Bassia scoparia | reverse complement strand
AATCTTCAAGAACTTGAATCTTTCCTTCAATTACTTCAATCTTTGAGCACAGCTTTCTTCTTCGAATATCTTCGAAAGGATTCACACTTCAAGTCTTGGAATKGATCTATTACTGCACATATAACAATGTTAACATGCAACAAAAGATATATGACTGTTCTTCAGAATAACAGTCAAGGAAACAGCTCGTACTGGTTCTGCTCCAGTGAATGAGCTTTTATGTAGTCAGCTGTTCCCTGTAATAAACAAGTTAGTTTCAAAGCATTCTCATTAAATATTAACTTGTCTTAGGGAAACAAGTATCTAGCTGGTTCCCAGAACCAACTACATTCATACTTTAATCATCCTGTTTCCTGTAATGGTTTGTCATCATTCAAACTTAAGGAACTCAACACCATTACTGTCACTCTTTTCACCACTATCCCCGACTACGTCTTTGTCTTTTCCATAGCAGTTAGTCCATCGTTCGACCTTTGTTTTCCATTTCTCATACTTACATAAAGTTTCCCAAGCATACTGGTAGGAAAACATCTTATCTTCTTGATGATGGTATATCGTCTTGGCGTATTCGAATACGTTCTTTTCCTTCTTAGCGCTGCGGTTGACTCGCTTAGATTCCTCGTAGCACCCAACCCACTTCATGATGTCCGTGCACATTCGTTTCTAGTGAAGCTGCATCATGTTCATTGGGCCTCGACGCACGAGCCGCCTAGTACGACTCAAACACCTTCCTCCACAACTCTGGCTTACTTTGGTTTGTGCTCATATTTTGATCTGTACAATGCATCATGTATGAGGCTATCATCACCTGTTGTTGAGTCCCTTAGGTTTTGAGTGATGACAAACTGATACAGGGAACATGACACTTAATTGTGAACATAGTTGGTTTGGGAACCAGCTGTTACAGGATACCTATTTCCCCAGACAAGTTAATACCTATATGCTTTATATGTTGAAATTAACTTGTCTTACTGTAGGGAATGTCTGACTAATCATAAGCTTATGTACTGGTGGGGAACCAGTAGGAGCTGTTTCCTTGACGGCTGTGATGAAAAACAGTCACATACCTTTTATTGTACTTTAACCGTGTTACATGTGCAATAATTAGGTTGATTCCAAGACTTGAAGTGTGAAGACCTTTCGAAGTCATTCGAAGAAAGAGGTTGTGCTCATGATTGAAGTATTCAAAGGAAAATTCAAGATCTTGAAGATTACATGAAGAAAAGAAGAAATGCTTCTCAAATATTTAATCTAGGAAATTCATGTAATATGCTCTGTAGTTTGACTTATATGCTTTGGTTTAAGTGCTTATATGTGTTTTGAGTTATGGTGTGAATTCTGGTACAAGATTGGAACAGAATTCATAACAGACTCATTTAGGGAACCAGGCTGGGGAACCAGCTGTATCCCTAAATGGAATATGGTTGCGGTTTGAAAAAAAGATTTTCTAAAATATGTTATAAAAGATTTACATCGAAAATATTTTATGAAGCTGGAAATATAGATGAGAATATATTTTGTTACCTTAAATCTAGGAGTATTTATCTTGGTTGATTTTATCTTCATTATCAAATCAAACAAGATATATACTTTCCTTAAATCTCATCTTGCCTTGCTCGGCAAGTAGAGTGATTTAAGGAAACTAGGGTTAGGTTAGTTCATTATGCATAAATATATATAGTCTAAGTTTCCGTCCGGCTGCTCTTTTTTCCTTAGTATACTTTACTATTATGACTCTATTTATCATAATGCTTTCCTTTGTTATACCTTTATCCTTATATTCAACAGTTCTTTGGTTATAATAACCTTATACTTTAGTTTTACTGTTTACACCCTCATATACTATTATACTTTTTTTATTTTTCCCTACCTACACTTATTCACGATGTAATCTTTTTTTTGCCTTAAGCGTGATCTAATTAGAGGGTCTGTGGGGTCGAGCAATGGGTGTCCTTTCCTGTTAACCTTGAATGATACTTACATTGCTAACGTCTTTCTTGAATTAATAATTGCTACATATTTATGGATTCTTTTGTCTAATATAAACATATTCATAATCATTCATCATATGCAAGCTCAATGTCAACAATACCTATATCTACTATTTTAATAATGTAGCAGTGTTTGAATATGAATAGAATTTAATGTCATGTAATATGATTGTATATGCGACCGTCTTTTCAATTAAGTAATTCTCTCAATAATCAAGTTAACTAACTCGTAGATTATGTTACTTTGATTTGTCATATGAAATTATTGTCTAAAATCTGAAATCATTCACACCTACTTATCTCCTTATTGTATATTACCAGAGTGATGGTTGGTAGTCTGCAATGCGTTTCGCCTCTAGGGAACTTCTTCAGGCTACATCTTCAATCCCTGCCTGTTCCTTCAATTTAGTATTATTTAAACAAAAATGTTTATAATGATAATTGTCATAAATATGATCTCAAATTAAAGTATCATATTTAATCAAATTTGGTAAGGTGAAATTAAGCATAATAACAATTACATAAAGATACTCTTACAAATTAATTGAATTAAGCTTTTGTTTGTTTGTTAACCATTCAATCCGCAGGTGCCAATTATTTTCCAATAGATATTATATATGCACTGTTACACGCTCACTCTCAACAATGTAACAAGATCTTTTAACATTTTGTTTGAAAACATACAAAGGAGTAAAGGACATATTTGTAGAATTGTGTATCCGGGAGTTATATAATTTTGAATATAGAGTCGTATTGTAATTATTAAAAGTAATTTTATTATAGTATATTAAAAACAAGTTTTGATGAGCTAAGGATCATGCGTTGCCGCTATCGAGTGGCCAAAAATGCTAGTACTCTCATTTACATTCTAAGGATTAGACCATCTCTGCAAGGATAAATAAGAGGAGTTGCATTATTTGAGCAGAGTAAACACAAAATGCCCATAACAAACATGCCTACATTCGGCAGATCCATATACACAGAGTTTAGTCGACCTCGCATCTTTTTCTCTTTTTTCTCTTATTCTAGCTGTTTGTGAAGTGTATCGATTAAAAATGGAGAAAAATGCATTGTTGTTAACGGCTCTGAACGAGGGGGTTGACTCACGCAAGGTGAGTTTGGGTTTGTGAGTTCAAACACTTGGGATTCTCCTGCCCCTTTTTTTATGTTCTTTTTCTCGCGCCCTTTTTGCCCTCTCCTAACAAAAGTGGGTTAAAAGTCCGGTATTCTGCCCGTACCTTGAAATCTTTGGCTGTTCCTACTAAATATCCTTTAATGTCTAACTGACAACTCTGCTACGGGTCTTTCAAATTCCACTCGCGGGACGCGCGCGAGCTCATTTCATTGCGCTTTTGTGGTGTGTGGCTTGGGGTCGTGGCTGGCTGGGTCTGTGTGCTGTGTTCTCCCAATCCCAGTAGGAGTAGACGGCCAGCGTGTAGTGTTTTTGTTTCTCGGGGGTATAGATCCTAATAAAAAGAACATAGGGATAGGTTTAGGCAGACCGTACGCCCATTAGTGAGGGTGAACCTGTAAATCTTTGTGTGTGGTCTACTGTTATCTTGTTCACTCCTTATACTATGGCCGCTCGCATGATCAGGCATACCCAGCCTAACTGGTGTCCTATCACACGAAGCTCCGAAAGAAAGAAAAAATCTGGGAGCTAGAGCGGAAACAGGATACATCAATACTATCCGCCTGGGTGGTATGGGAGAAGAGCGGTTAACTCAGTTCTACGTTATCGGGGTGAGGGTACAGAAAGATGCGGCTTGTGCTCGTAGTTGTGCTAGAGGTGCACAGGATTTCTGTATTTCCAGATGAGGACGTTGTGGAAGCAACACTAGATCGAGTAAGTAGAAATAGAGCATCCACAGATGATGGTCCACCGCCTTTGCGTCATCGAATTCGTGCGTCAGGTTGCTCCCGTGGTATACTTTTGGACATCCGGTACCAATGAGATCTTTGTTGCTGGGCTGCTTGTTCATTGTGACGATTGTGGTGGCATAGACGTAATCGTATTGTTGGGTGGTCTTCGAATTGTCCGTGTTATATAACATACTCATTTTGTGTGGGGCAGGGAGAATATGGTTAGGTGTGGCTGTATTGGGCGTATTACATAAGTATAAATGATAGATGATCGGTTGTGTGCTGGTGTAGTGTGGTAGTGGGTGTGTTATGTTGTTGTGTTAGTGCTCACGTGCTAGTGTTGAGCGTGTGTGGTAGTCTTTTGGTGATGTGGAGTGTTGTGTGGATAGAGTGTTGGTAGCATAGATTGTGTGTGGTGGTGGATTGTGTTGAAGGGTTTGTGTAAGATGATGGGTATATAGTTAGTTGTGTCGTGTTGTAGATGTGTTGTCTGTGATTGTGCGCATCGTTGACTAAAAGTGATGTGGTTCAAAGGTTAGATAGTAGTGGTGTGAAATGTTTGATTTTTTGTCCTGATAGCTTGGGTGTGGATACTCGCTGAATAGAATATGTTTGTATTAAGGATATTGTGCTTTAAGAGTTTTTGGGAGATTATTTTTAGATTTTTCTTTTTGTTCAGGATTTTTTTCTAGATAATAGTAATTTTTATGAATTTTTGGAGAATACAAACTAAGTGCTATCTGATTGAAGTAGAATATGAATTTGATATTGTGAAAGAAAAATATAGCTTATTATTGGGGTGTCGTATTTATTATGATTTTTCTTTTTTAAAAGTTATTAATTTGTTTTGTTTTTTATTTTTTTACATAGTTAATTTTTGAAGATATGGAAACTTGATCGATTTTCGTGCTATTTCTTTCGGGTTTTTCCCATGCCGTTTACATCGTCATTGGCGAATCAAACCTGGTGTGGGCGCTCCCGATCTTTCTTGATGCTGGTGTTCGCTTGTCTACTTAGGCTGTCGTTGTCTTCTCGTTTTCTGTTTGTTTTTTTTTGTCTCTCTAAGAATGGCACCATGTGTCGATCAGCGCACTGACGTTGGTGTTTAGCTGATTTAGACTGTTGTTAGTATACGAACGATGGTGTTTTTGGTACATTCTATACAATCCGCTTGAGCTTATTGAAAATAAGGTGGGTAAAGTCCATATTATTAATTTCGCAGTTTTGGTTGGCTGTTTTTTTTTTTTTTTTTCTCTACTTTTTATTTTAGCGCTTGGTTTTGTGGTTTTTTCTTTGAACATCGATTGCTTTTTTGTAATTTATATTCATTTTTTGCCATAAGATATGTTATTTGGGTGATTTAAATTATGCATGTTGATTCATATATTTTTTTCTCATGTAATATATGATATCCATTTTGATTTGAGTCGTTTTGATTACTTGTATTTTTTTTTGTCTCTATAGTTATATTAATAGACCTTAATTGGCCATATGATTTGTGTGTTGGAATTTGAAGTATTTGCTTTATTGATGGGCTTTCGGGTAATTGTAGTTCTGATTGTGCTAGGAACTAGTTCAGTAGGCCTTTTAAGTCCTTATGATCTTTTCAACTTTGTTCGTTGTTGGATTATGGTTGATCAAACTAGATATGTCTGCCATACTACCTGCTGTTGTTCTATATTAGGTATTTGATTTTCTAGTGAGGTTTGTGTGTGCAGTGGATATGCGGCCTTTAGAGGAGTGTGTGTTTAACCTCGTGCTGCCAACCTCTGTGGAATAATGATGTTGGTGTCTGGAGACTATACATTATTTTATCTTTTGTGTATTATCTTTCTGTTCGTCTGGTTACAACGATGAAAAAAAATCTCTTTTTATGGATGAATGGTTGCGCTCATCCTTCAGTCACCTAGTATCTTATTATTCATGTTGCGACTCCGTCCTCCTCCGTCCTATAAGTTGTGGCGCTACTATTATTATAAGATATATATGTATTCTGTTCTATAATAGCATAGAGCTTTAAACACTTTCAATGCCCTATATAAAATACAATAAATAATCTATCTGTTTTTTAAAGGTTTCTAGCTATAGTACGAAATAGGCATAAATTCTCCTTTATTGCCAGGAGGCTTTCATTCCCCCTCGTAACATTTTTTTAGGTTATCAACTTGTTTTTTAGATCTTCTCCTTAAATGTGCAATTTAAAATAAATTAGTCTGACTCTAAGCTCTCTCTGTAATACGTTGAATAAAGCCATATTGTGTTGATTCCTAAGCGTAATAAGACGATTTTGCTTGATCATCAACTCACGGATTTTTCGCAATCAAGTTTTATGTCGTATATAGTGGTTATCAAGATTGTGGCCGGACAGGTCCTTGACTAATATTTCGACCCTCATTCGATTAGTGTATTAAAAGGAGTGTTACCCTCATCTAATTAGTAGCTCACCAAAGTGTTTTTTGGGCAGGTTGATTGATTACTGATAATATTGTCGTTGGCACATGATGTTTCCACTCATTAAGGAAAAACGAAAAGGGAGTTAAAGGGAGTGATGGTCTTAAACTAGAATGAGATAAGTTTAGATCGCGGGTGTGGAATGAGATTTTTTCGAGTATGACTGATGTTATATGATATTGGAGTGTTCTCTTAGGTTTTGTGGAGAATGTAATGCATTGTGTTTCCTCTGCTTCGTTTGCTATTTTAGTAAATGGTCAACCAACACGATCATTTACTACAAGTAGGGGATTGAGGCAGGGGATCCATTATCTCTTTTTCTGTTTGTTCTTTGTGTAGAGGGACTCTCTTCGTTATTAAGAGATGTAGAGAAACGAAGGGTGTTACATGGGGTTAAGATTGGTCATATATAAGGTTGATATCTGTTTCACATTTTTTTTCATGGATGATAGCTTACTGTTTGTACGAGAAAATGTTGAGGAAGTTGAGTGTGTACTAGATATACTTTCCACTTATGAGGTTGCTTCACGTCAGAAACTAAATATGGACAAATCGGTGGTTTCTTTTAACCGGAATCCCGAAATATTGGAGTTGAGAAGAAAAATATGCTTCTGGAGAAGTTGAATTTTAAAGTTGTCGAGGACCATGATAATTATTTGGGATTACCTACGTACATAGGTCATTCCAAGAAAAGTGTTTTCCAAACAATTCAGGATTGTGTGTGGAAAAAGCTAAAAGGTTGGAAAGAGAAATTTCTATCATAAGTGGGGAGGGAAATTTTGATAAAATCGGTGGCTCAAGCAATTCCGATTTATGCTATGCAATGCTTCAGACTTCCTTGTAGTATAATTCATGAAGTGGAGAAGATGTGTAGGAATTTCTTTTAGGGCCAAAAAAAATGAAGAGAGGAAAATTCATTGGCTATCTTAGGAAAAGCTTTGTCGGTCGAAGAAGAATGGGGGAATGGGTTTTCGTAATTTAGAAGCGTTGAACTTGGCTCTTCTAGCAAAACAAGGATGGCGTATCATGACAAAAGAGTCCTCCTTTGTGAGTCGGTTTTTTTAAGGGGAAGTATTTCCCATACTCCAGTTTTTGGACGCTAAGAAACATCTTAATATAAGCTATACTTGGTGATTGATTCTTAATGCTAGAGGGGTGATCAAAAGGGGTGTGAGAAGGTTGATAGGGGATGGTAAAACAACTCGTATTCGAGGAGACCCGTGGTTGTCCAATGGGAGGAATGGGGTACGTGGTGTGGCTCAAGGAGGGGAGGCACACGGGTGCTATGGGGATGGAGACTTAATATCGAATGGAGAATGGGACTTTGAAAAAACTGCATTGGTGCTTAATGAGTGAGAGTTAGGGAAGCTGAAAGGTATAATATTGCCTTTATACCCATGTGAAGATAGCTTGACGTGGAGCTTAAGTAAAAATGGATGATTCATGGTGAAGAGTGCGTACTACGCAGCTGTCCAGTGGAAGGTGAGGGTAATGCGTCCTCTAGTTCGAGGGTGGAGGGTAAGGTGTGGAGGCATGTTTGGAAGGTTGTGGTGCACCCAAAAGTGCAAGATTTCACATGAAGATTACTCAATAATGTTTTTCCTGTTCGAGGTAATTTGGTGTAGCGGGGTGTGGAGGTGGGCCCAATATGTCCACGATGTGGCGAGGAGGAAGAAATTGTGGTACACATGATATTGAATTGCATTGAGGCTCGTAAAATATGGTACTTGTCCCCGGTACGATTATCGTTTCAGGGAAGTGTGAAATTGAGTTTTCGTGATTAGGTCGATGGAAAGGTGGGTGAAAAGTTCTCGAGGGAGTTGTGGGAGATGTTTTGGGATTTAAGCTGGGTAGTATGGTTAGGCAGAAATAACTAGGTGTGGCAACAAGGACAGAGGTGACCATGGTGGTGGATTCGGAAAACGATAACTATGAACGAAGAATATAAACATGCCATGGAGGCTATGATAGTGGTTCTTGGGGGCAAGAGTTGTTCAGTGGACAGGTGGTTAAAGCCAAATGAGGGGCAAAGGAAGCTTAGCGCAGATGCATGTTGTATGGTGGAAGGAAAAGTGGGAGTGGGGGTTGTAGTACGAGATGCCGAGGGGGGGTGTTGATGGCGCCTATGTCAGAGGTGTGGGAGGGCGAGTGGCAAAGTATGGAGGTAGCGGAAGCTATTGCTATGAGATAAGGGTTAATTGTTGTGGTGGAAGTGGGGTATCGATCTTTGATCATCGAGACGGATTGCATGATACTATGGAATGCGTTGCAGCAGCAGAAGAAAGAATGTTCGAATTTTGGCCTTGTGTTGAAGGATCTTTGGCATTTATTTAGTCAATGTAATGTGATTTCATTTACTCATGTTAAGCGTGGGGGTAATCAAGTCGCACACGAGCTTGCACGTAAAAGCTTTGAATTCAGAGAGCTCCGCGTGTGGCTTGAAAAAGCACCCGAGCATGTCTCAAATATTGTAATTTCAGATTTCGAGTAATAAATTTTATTTTAATGTAAAAAAAAACTCTTCTCTAATACGGAGTACAAGTGTAACTTCCATACCAAAAAAATCCATAAAAGTTACTCTATTCTTATAGCAAACAAATATAACAACATAATTCTCTTCCAAAATACGCCCTTTGATCTTTAGTAAAGGTGGATTAAGTCAAAAAAGAATTTTTTTCGAACAGTATGTTCTGTCTCAACGTCATCGTTGAGAGTCGCTCTGCGAGACGTCTAGTAGTCTCTGGATTGGTATTTGGAATCGTCAGTCACAGCCTGTTCACAACTTGACTTGCTCTCAAGTTGGCCCTTCTACTTGACTAAGTAGTATTCCTTTCATGCAATCGGTCTATGGGCTAGCCCATGTTGCGGTCAGCTATGATATACTTAACTTCTTCTTTAGTAGGTTAGGTTCATGTACAACATCCGATGGTGCCCTCGTGGCCAACTCGAGGGGGCTGAAGTTCAGCGCAAAGCTTTTTGGTTGTTAATTTATAGTAATACTGAACAATATCCAACATCTCCTATCCTTCTGGTTTGCATTAAAGTTCCTTAAGTAGCCTTCGAGGAACCTCTATTTTCTCTCCGTTTGAGCTTTCAAAGATATACCGACCGTATAGTAGGTATGTGAGATATCGACAGTCATCTTCTAACATTACCTACTTTTAAGAGTTTTCAAAAATTTTACATAACATAAAAGCTCTTTTCATCATCAGAAACAGCTAGATTTCCGGCCTCTTGCATTGCATTACCATAACGACAAGAAGAAAATTCATTAAAAAAGGAAAGGTTGCTCTTGTGATTTGGAATGAACCTTTCTTGATAAGTATACCAACTTCCTCAATTTTTTTTAAAAAAATTGAAAAATTAATAAAATAAATTGAACGTCACCACATAAAACGCTTTATATTTTCACAGCAAAAAAAAAAAAAAAAATCGAGCGAAAATCCTAAAAAAATAGTCATAAAAGATATTGTGAACTATTTTTGCATAACAAAAAGAATGTAATTTGTTATTCTAGGTTTAATTTGTTATTCAAAAGATTTTACATGAATTATTCCTTTCCCAAAAAAAAATTACATGAATTATCTGCACTTTTATATAAACAAAGCAATATAAAAATTGTTCATATACACCTAATTGTATGATAAATATGTTTTAAAGGTACTTTTTTCGGCTTCAAATTTTCCAGTGAACCAAAATCTCATTCTTTCTATATAGCAAAATTATTCATAAACACCTAATAGTATAATAATACTATTTTCTCAGTTGCATTTCCTCTATCTAGCATACATATAGAGTGGACCAAAATCTCATTCGTCCAATAGGATACATATTTCTTGAATTTTTTTGCTTTTACATGCTTATTAGATTGTACCCATAGAATTGCACGAGTATAGTTTATAAGAAAATCATGACAACTGTATACTTCCTTCTCCGTTTTCAAATAGTTGCAACAAAGGAATTTTTTTATATCTCACAAAAATACTCATTTGTTGCAAGAATTTAAAAATGGTAGAAGTATTATTGATTTAGTTATTATATGGTCACATATACCAACTTATATATCGATATATCGTAAATTCGTGAGTACAAAATATTTTTCATCAAAGTATTATTGAGTATAAAATTCACTTAGAAGATGTAATTTATTACGAGTAGATAATTATAAGTTATGAACAAGTGAGTTGCGTATAAGTGCATCTATACATTTTATTATTATTATCAACTGATGCATTAGCATCGACACATTCTAGTAGTTTGAAAAAAAATCATGACAAATACATACTTCCTCCCCTGTTTTCAAATACTTGCAATAAAAGAATTTTTTAAATCTCACAAAAAATACCCATTTGTTGCAAGCTAAGAATTCGAAAACGGTGGAAATATTATTGATTTAGTTATTATATGGTCACATTACCAACTTATGTATCAGGAGAACAAAATATTTTTCATCGAAGTATTATTGTTGTTGAGTATAAYATTCACTTAGAAGATGTAATATATCATATAATTATAAGTTACGAACAAGTGAGTTGTGTATTGGTGCATTTATAGTTCTATACATTTTATTATAATCAACCGGTGCATTAGCACCGGCACGTTCTAGTTTGCCAAAAATGAAAAGTAAATGAAAGCGAACATTGTCCTCTTAGTGTTTTCTCTCTAGAGAGMTTTTTCGTRGTCCCTCTCTAGAGAGTGTTTGTTCGTCCCTTACGAGGGCTTTTCCACCGCTTCGRRGCCCCCTCACTTCCCCTCTTTCCTKTCMTCARGCCCTTTCCCCTTCGTTCTCCTTAGATTATGGTTTCCCCTTGCGTTTTCTTCTCCCTTGGCTGCCTTTCTTGATCACGATGCAGCTGGGACTCGRCYTGCMGGAAGGGGCTACGACRCCTCCTCATCGTCMGTGAGTCCCCTCCCTCCTTYTGGGTTTGCTRGACGTCGATTGATTATGRAGCTATTATAGACGGGGTTGAATTTCGTTGTTCTTCCTCTTCGATGGTACTTCGCGGTGAAGTCGCGAGCGAGGGGAAACTATCACGACCCCCTGATTCGGGGRCTTGCTCCAARCATCTGCCCCTCGGTGGGCTGTGGTAGGGGTTTCGCTGCTACCGTCAGTAYMTGTTGCTACATATCGTCTCAAGCAAGCTTCTTTAATWTAGTTTTAATTATTTTATTTTCAATAAGGATGTCCTCTGGGATTTGGTTTCTATRTGATRGCAATTCTAGGGTTTTTGGATCTTTTCCCTTTGCTSTTTCTGTTCAAAGGAGGAGACCTTGGTTGAGTTTATGTCCTCTGTTTGGCGACTTTCAGGTGTCGGCTAGTACACGAGTTATGCTAATGGCTATGACCTCAGACTTGTGTAGGAAGTTGTTTCAAATTACTAGTGTTTTGCTGATCGATATATGCTACACTCCTTTTGGACCTTGGTGTGTTTGMTTTCATTCTACTTGGCAATTTTGGGTAGTAGACTACAYAAGAACACATGTCGACGCAACAACAAATAGAATGTCGAAATTGTGRGAACTCGTAGATRAYTACTGCTTRAGATGAAGGGAATTTGTTAATGCGATATTTAATTAAATCTATTGCATTAATGCATAAAATTCATAGGTTCTATGGATGTCTGATAAGGTTTTATCAATGTTGTCAAATTGTAAGTGTCGTTCGGTTTTACTATGAATGAAACATTTTTGTTTTATCTCAGAAAAATGGAAATTCCGCACCGTACCACTAAGTTTTTCAATCCATTTCATCCATTGTTTAACGTTTTTAATCATCCTATTACCCCTATTCCATTACACTAATCTAAACATATACCTAATGCTACATTACTATAGTGTTTTTGTTAAGTATCAGCTATTATTTTTATGGCACCGAGCATGCTTGGTAAGAGTTTTAGGTCTAAATCAAAACCCTTTGCGTTTGTAGTATATAGTTGAGCGATCTGAACACGAGAACCCACATAGATATTAGTTCAATAGTTAATGGAGGGTCAGGTATTTTTTTGGTTTGCAAGATTCAAGTAACAACTTACACAAAACTCGATTAATTCATATAACTAAGGATTCTAAGGCATATCGGCAAGAACCTAACTAAGTTGGGGACGCCTCCGCCAAAAGCATGAAACTCCGGGAAAGGGGATTAGCTCTCTCTAACCTTTTTTCTCACCATCCGCGCTAGGTCTCCAATTAAAGAGATGAGTTGACAAGAAATGGTTGGTATCCCGTTAAGGCCTCACCAAAGTTCACCCTCTTAAACAACCACCATTCAAACCATAAAAACAACAACAATCCTAAGCACTCTTAATCCCCTCTCGAGATTGTCATGATTATGGTTTTTTAAGGGTGTGAAAAGATACATCAACACTTGAAGGCAAAGCAAAGATAATATAACACCAAGCGATTAACCTTGGGATTCAAAGGGTACAAAGGCTCACAACACTAAATAACCCACCTTTCTCTTTATTTCACTTAATTTGCAAGACAACAACCCCAATATAACTAGAAACGTTCCATACACAAGCCCTCAGAAAGAGGACTACTCACAATCATGGATTCAAAGCAATAAAAACATGAGGAAACATAAACTAGGTAAACGTATGTACACTACTCCAATGATAACAATGAACAAGTAATTAGACTGAATAATCTAACAACTAACTAAATGAAGCACAAACTAAACAACCTAGCTTCCTTCTATAACACAGTAACAAAAACAAGTTAAAAACCAAGTAATAAAAGAGAAGAGTGACAAGCAAAAACCAAAGAAGCTTGAATTAATTGATGAATACAAGAATTGAGTTACGAAAACTAACTAAATGAAGACCTTTTCTCTCTAAAACTTAGGGTTTTCTGAAGCTACAACTAATGAAGGCAATAACAACTGGGATGATATGAAAATAAATGTAGCCTCGAGATTATATATAGAAGAAAGCTAAATGGGCCAAAAAAGGAAGAAAAAATCTCGAAGCTAATGTCTGGAGCGGCACTCCAATCCGGGGAGCGGTCGTTCGCTACCAACCCAACTAGTCTTCGAAAGAGCTAGATCCTCGCTCTGTCGCTCCAGATCGGAGTGTTGCTCCAAAATGGGAGCGGTCACTCCTTAGGCTCATCCTAACTCTCTACAGATCCGGGTAGGTCCGGCGCCAATTGGGAGTAGCGCTTCGACTTTTGGACTCCGCAACTTCTCTATTTACAAAGCGGCTGGACAACTTTTCGATTAGACTTCGATACAGTGGTAAATACCGTTGGAAACCCCTGGATCTCTAGTTTCCATGAGAATTAGTCTCGCATCAAAATTCGATGTAGAACGGAAGTTATAGACAAATTGTGAAGGTTAGGTCACATTGATTTTTGGAACTTTGCTTCCATGCCTCTCCAACCTTCCTACAGCTTCTTCCCAATACTAGGACACCTCCACTTCTCTTAAATTCCCCTCAAATGCACTCCACAGTCCATTAGTCCTTTGGCACCAAATGCTTCCTTTGCCTCCAATGCTCTTCCGAAAGAATCCAATACCTACAAATCACTCAACCCCAAATGTCAAATAGGCTTTCTGCCAAAACATGAAAAACAAACAGTCAAAATTGACGATCATTACTCACTGACGGCTCATTATTAGTGTGATGCAAACAGAGCATAATAAATGGGACTAAACATATACAATTAGACTCAAAACTGAAGGCTAATTAAGATGGCAAACATGACTGTAATAAGGCCATTAAAAGCCACTGCTACCACGTGCTTAGTGAGAAGAAAATTGTACCCGAGTATTAAAAATTCTATCATGTGTGCTTCGAGGAAAATTGAACAATAATTTATTTTATTATAATTATTTATGTATATCACTAGACGGATGACTTCAAAATATATTCGTTCCATATACGTTTTAATCCAATTTGAAGTAAACTTTATTGATTCATGTTTTCACTAATTAATTTACACAATAAATGCAGTTTCCATTTTTAAATGAATAAGAGAAGAGGGTAATTTAGACACATCAAGTCATTATTATTTTAAAAAGCTCATCAAGGGTAATAATGTCTTTTAAGAGGGGACACCATCCTCCCCACTTCTCTTATGTTAATAAAGATTAAGTAGGGTTAGTAACTCCCTTATTTTATTGGATTCCCTATAATACCCCCAATTAATCCCACTTTGTCATTGTCCATCTCTATACCTGCTGTCACCTTTCTTCCTTCGTGTTCTCTTCTTTTTTTTTTATTCCTCCAATTAATTTTTCTGGTTTTTTCATTCCCCTAATTAATTCTTCTAGTTTTTTTCATTCCTCCAATTAATTCTTCTGGTTTTTTCATGTTCCTTTTTTTCGTTTTTTTTTTCCAAATCTTCTTCTTTTGTCGTTGTTAATTCACAATTGGGTGGTGGCTGACAGAATTTCAGAGAGCTCTTCTCCAAATTTTAACTAGAATTCCTCCATCAATGGCAACTCGTTTGTTCCTTGTCCAAATTGCAATTCGATTTTATTTTCAATGCATTTTATGGAGGTCAAAATTTCAGAGCAAAATGACAACAATTCAATTGGGGAAGAAGATTTTTGAGTGCTTGAAAATTGTATTAATGTTGCTGTAATTATGTATTTGCTTTGGATTTTTTTTTATATACCCAAGCTTCAGATTTTTGAGTGCTTGAAAATTGTAGTGATATATATACCAAGTTTTAGATTTTTTGAATGCTTCAGTTTTTTTTTTTTTTTGTAACAGCAAAAAGTTTAAAATAAATCAAGCTTAAGAGTAAAATTCATTGTCATACACATAATCATAATTCAATATTCATTGACATTCAGAATAACCCTACCTAATTGATACTTAACAGAACACTAACAACAATTAGCATTAGGTTTATGGTTTAGATTAGTGTTTGAAAATAGTGGTATAAGATGGATTAAAAATTTAACACCAGTATGAAATGGACTGGACAAAACCTCAATGGTACGACGTGATTTTTTTTTAAAAAAAAATTATCACTAATTTAATATTTCCTTAAATGACAAAAGTTGCCGGTAAAATGGAAAAAAAGCAGTGGGTTAGTTGATTATATACAGAGTACTTGACAATTCCAAACCCCTTGTCATTAGACCCACCTCTGCCCTTAATACAGCCAAGGCGACGTCGTCTCTCTCTCTCACTCTCATCGATCTCTCAGCCATTATTAATACAGACGCCACTCGCCATGCCTACTGTTGGCGTCGGAAGAGACCGCCTATTCGACGCTCTTGGATGAACCTATGGTTTTTTTTTGCTCTACTTTTATTTTTGTCACTATTTTCTTAATTTCCTTTGACTCATTTTGAATTCCTGTGTTTTTGTGTGGTTGTTTCCAATTTTCAAAAGATGAAGAATTTGAAGATCTGTGCTTTAAGTTTGGCATTGAGCTTGACGAAGTAGTAAGTTAGAGTTGGGTTGATTCTAATTTTTTTCCCCAATTGATTTTCATTTTTACTAAATTTCATTTTTTAACTTTTAGTTTTTTTGTTGTTGAAAATGATTGGTATTTTAGACGACAGAAAAGGCCATCATTCGGAAAGAAAAGCATTTGGATGATGAAGAATCTACCGAAGATGAGGAAGTTATTTATAAGATTGAAGTTCCTGCCAATAGGTTTGCTCTAAAAAGCTTTTTACTTCCTCTGTATCAAAATAAACGRAACGATTTGACATGTTTTCTTTCTACTTTATGTCAAATCGTTGCGTTTATTTTGATACGGAGGAAGTAACTAAATATTTGTTGACATTTTGCTGTGCCAATTTTTTCATCAAATTTGAGGATTAAGTAGAGAAGAAAACACTTACTTCATACATCTATTTGTAGGTATGATNTCAGACTTTTGAGTGCTTGAAAATTGTAGTGATATACTAAGTTTTAGATTTTTTGAATGCTTCAGTTTTTTTTCTGTAGTAGCAAAAAGTTTAAAATAAATCAAGCTTAAGAGTAAAATTCATTGTCATACACATAATCATAATTCAATATTCATTGACATTCAGAATAACCCTACCTAATTGATACTTAACAGAAGACTAACAACAATTAGTATTAGGTTTATGGTTTAGATTAGTGTTTGAAAATAGTGGTATAAGATGGATTAAAAACTTAACACCGATATGAAATGGACTGGACAAAACCTCAATGGTACGACGTGATTTTTTTTTTTAAAAAAAAATTATCACTAATTTAATATTTCTTTAAATGACAAAAGTTGCCGGTAAAATGGAAAAAAAAACAGTGGATTGATTATATACGGAGTACTTGACAATTCCAAACCCTTGTCATTAAACCCACCTCTGCCCTTAATACAGCTAAGGCGACGTCGTCTCTCTCTCTCTCTCTCTCTCTCTCTCTCACTCTCATCGATCTCTCAGCCATTAATACAGTCGCTACTCGCCATGCCTACTGTTGGCGTCGGAAGAGACCGCCTATTCGACGCTCTTGGCTGAACCTATGGTTTTTTTTTCTGCTCTACTATTACTTTTGTCACTTTTTTCTTAATTTCCTTTGACTCATTTTGAATTCCTGTGTTTTTGTGTGGTTGTTTCCAATTTTCAAAAGATGAAGAATTTGAAGATCCGTGCTTTAAGTTTGGCATTGAGCTTGACGAAGTAATAAGTCAGAGTTGGGTTGATTCTAATTTTTTTCCCCGATCGATTTTCATTTTTGCTAAATTTCATTTTTTTAACTTTTATTTTTTTGTTGTTGAAAATGATTGGTATTTTAGACGACAGAAAAGGCCATCATTTGGAAAGAAAAGCATTTGGATGATGAAGAATCTACCGAAGATGAGGAAGTTATTTATAAGATTGAAGTTCCTGCCAATAGGTTTGCTCTAAAAAGCTTTTTACTTCCTCTGTATCAAAATAAACGTAACGATTTGACATGTTTTCTTTCTACTTTATGTCAAATCGTTGCGTTTATTTTGATACGGAGGAAGTAACTAAATATTTGTTGACATTTTGCTGTGCCAATTTTTTCATCAAATTTGAGGATTAAGTAGAGAAGAAAACACTTACTTCATACATCTATTTGTAGGTATGATTTGCTTTGTTTGGAGGGTCTTGCACAGGCCTTGCGCATTTTCGAAGAGCGTGAAGGCTTCCCCACATACGCGCTTGCGAACGTCCCCAATGATTCCAGGTTGAAAATGCATGTGAAATAAGAGGTATTAGGCTATGAAGTGATTTGTTTGATTTTTGGTATGTAGTTGACATTGATTTGTGTCTATGATGAAGTCTTTGATATTGTTTGTATTTGTAGACATCTTCAATCCGTCCATATGTTGTTTGTGCTGTTCTTAGAGGTGTTACTTTCGACGAAGCAAGATATAACAGCTTCATTGATCTTCAAGATAGACTGCATCAGAACATATGCCGGTAATTAATCTTTTACTGTCTTGCATTATATCTGTTGTAGACCTTTTTTTCCTACTATTGCAATGTAACCACATGCTATATGCATTGGTATGATAGATACCACACGTGGGATAATGAGAAAAGTAGAAAGCAAGATTAGATCATGGAGAAAGAATATCTCACTTATCACTTCAAGCGCTCATTTTGGGTCACTCCCATATAATTTTGGGTAATTCTAATCATCCAAGCTTCTTCTTTACCTTGGATCTCCTTACCCTTTGTGTTCTTTTCTCTTTGAATTTGATTAAGAACTCACCGAACGAAACAGATTCGAACTTCTCCTAGAATAGTTTCCAATGCGAAATTAAATTCATAGGATATATAGACTAAAAAAACGATTTAAGGTGGCATTGTCCACGGAGAAACCACCCCAAAGCCAAGTCACTATGAAATTTGCTTCTTGCCGTTGGCTTGAAATTGCTGATGAAAAAACATTTTGTCATTGCTGAAGGGTGGGGAACAATGTTTCATTTACAAACTTTTGGTGTGAATCCTATGAACCTAAATTTTGTTTGTTTTAGAATTCATAAGCTCTCTTAACTTTTGTAAAAGTTTTCTATTTTAGTCTTTACCTCA
>SNQN01000345.1:129011-160971 GCA_008642245.1 Bassia scoparia | reverse complement strand
TTTTTTTTTTTCCTGCAAGGAATGTATACATACAAGTGATATAATGATCTATCGCATCAATGTCATACGATTTTGAAAAATTTATATACATCTATGCTATTGTAGTATATATATAATTAAGGAAAATCAAAAGTGTACATTAATCATCTTCATGGTTTGACATTTACATACAAAATTAAAGACAACTATTCATTTACATACAAAATTAAAGGCATTTAAATATGTTCCAAAAGTGTTTCTTATAAGTAGCTACCAAACCTTAAAAAAATCCATCACAGAGTATAATGGATAATTAGACAAGTCCAAGGAAATAAATATATACAATTCTCCCATAAAATAATCTTGTAGCACTTCAAAAGAGGTGTCCAACTCAGAAAATGAGGTGTGTAATCTGAACCTAGTTCGTGCCATCATTGTTGCTTGAATACATACCACGTCTCGCGATTGTTTCGACTTAGAAAAGATTCTTTGAACTCTCAAAAGTTGAAAATACGTGAGGTCATACTCGGAACTATTGAGCAAAGGACAAATAAAGGGGACAAAATATTTCTTTTATTTATTTTAATTATTTTCTATTTTAGGTTTTCTTTTCTATTTTTAGGTATTTTTAAAATAATTTATACTGGTGATTCTCTTGATTTCTACTTTTCACCACACTCTTCACATTTTTTCTGAGCTCACCAGTATTTTTAGATTATTTTTCTGATTTTTCTATATTTTATTATTGATTTTTATAAGTTTTTATACGCAGAAAATACAAAAAAAAATACAAATACACAAAATACCCCGGAAATACGTGGAACCTTCTAGAACACTCTGAACTCCTTGCTTGGAGAGAAAGAGTGTTCTAGGTGCGTCGAATCAAAGCAAATCAAGGCAAATCACGTATTATGGAAAATAAAATCGGAGGAAATAAAAAAAAACGCGAGAATAATCCTGCGTATATACGCAGGGTTTTTCCCTCCTTTTTCCTCCTCTGCCTATAATACGTGCCTTGCTCATTCCGAGAACACACACGTCTATTCAATTCTCTCTTCCCTAACTTGCGGTATTCCTTCTCTCACGCTCTCATACACTCTAAATACATTCGTTCTTATGAGTTCTAAGCATCGATTCTGTTTCGATTCAACAAGCGGAATCAAGGATAACTCTGAATTACTCACCTAAAACTTCTTTTTTGACTCTTATTAATTCCTTTTGTCACTTTTAATTTGACTAATTATAACGATTTCAATTCAATTAAACACAATGTAGAAACGACTCTTGAATCATCTCATGTAAATATGTAGGTTGTCATTAACGTTTTTCAAACTTCGTTTATCATCATCTTGTACAATTACTAGTATGCATATTGTTATTGTCAATAGAACTGCGTTTATTTGTCCTCGATTAGCAATTCAATCGAAGGACGATTCCTTTTAGTTTGACTCTAACAATTTGATTATTCGCAATGACAAGGTGAGAAGGCACACATGTATACTATTAGCTTTACTAACCTTTGTTTTCATGTTTCGTTTGTACATATTCTATCACACTTGTATATATTGCTTAAACAAGACTGAATTCAATTGCTTGTCACATTAAAGTCAGATAATCATGGACGACCGGTTTTATAGGCACCTTATTGTATTGACTACAATCAAGTGATCGGCCTTATCCATGGTAGAAGTCACTTGTTTGTACATAATAGCACCACCTAATAATATTAGATTAGTGCGCTTTCAAGATCAATTCAATAGGCTCTTTGAATTCAATTGTTATGATTTATGGAACTACAATGAGACCGGTAGAGGCCGCTACATGCGGGCGGATTGGGTTTACTGATTCAATCAGTACCATGTCCCCGAACCCACACTTTGGTTACTGGACCTATTTGTGGGCCACTAGTTTGGCACATGTTTCGGGCGTCCGTGAATAACCTATATAGGCACCGTGGTGATCCCCTTGACTCGACAAACACCCCAACACATTCACATGCGGATTCCATGGCTCAATTCCTTGACACTGAAGCTGAGTACGCCCCCATAAGGCGGGGCGAAGCCCTACAACCATAGATAGATTGTTTTGTTGGATCATAATTAACTTAATTTTGAAAACTAACCAAGAGTGAACTAAAATGATCTCAATCATAACATGAAATTCAGAGAATCGATTAAAGAAAGGACCATATCTAGGGAAACAAAGTAAGAAGCTTTCCATGCATAACTTGGCGTTGCGTAAGAGCTTTGTATTTTAGACTCTCTTTTTTGGTTATTCACATGAAGGAGAGTTTTTTAAGTCTCTTACTGATAGGTTCAACTTGCACTATCCATATATAACGAATTAACCTTACCTTTCTCCAAAAACAAAATAACTAACAAATTATATCGTTGAATCAAGTAACCAAAACAAAACTAGGTATTAGTCTGATTATTAATATAGCATATTTTTACGGTTTCACATAATCAATGATGTCAGGAATATTCGAGAAAGAAGAAGAAATTGCAGAAAAATACATTTACCTCTTCATTCACTAACGAATAACGCGCTTCTGGCACGCGTCCTATAAGTTGCGACGGAGCACTTCCATTGCGCAATTGCATCGTCTTAGTAAAGTTGTCCCAACTGAGCAGCAACCGTTTAAATGTATGGAGTCCGTTTCATTGAATTTAGTCTCTAGTAAGATTCCATTTCTATTTTTGTATGAAGGTCTTTCATTTTGCTCTTTAACGGCAGATAAATTCAGCTTTCATGTTCTCCATTTCAACCGTTCCTTGGTTAACTAGCTTGACTTTTCTTTCCTTAAAGTTGCTTTGCACTCCAAAATGTCACTTTGCATCATCCCAAAGCCAGTATTCAGGGACGTTTAGGAATCATCAGTGTATACCATAGCTCATTAAATATCTCATTCTCAACTTCACCTATTGACTTGGAAGAAGTTTGCAAGGTTTTTCCTTAACCTGTAAGTCGTCCGCATCCTCACTTTCAAGAAATTCAAAATACTTATTAAATTACTTAATGGATTGACATTTGAATAGTAAAATTTATTTTGTTTCTATATATTAATACCAAAAAATGACAAGGATAGTGGTGCCCTCTTTAAAGTTTCCGTCATTTTGTATAGACTTCTTTTAATAGAAATCAAGTTTCGCTAAAGGTTCCTTTCTTCTTTCCTGAAAATCGAAGTTGAATATCACAATGAGTTTAAAAAGAAAATTTCTATGGAATTAACACTAAAGTATATTAAATGTAATTTTTTTATTTTAAAAAAAAAAGCCACTTATACAAATCAACTCGTTCTGATTGGAAAAGCTTGTTGCACCCATGAACGTGGTATGTGCTAGTGAGCTCCGAAGCTTCTTTACCTTGTTTGATATTTCTTGCGATCAATAACAAAACATAATTAGACTAAAAGGTGGTCTTCTCCTTAATGGTATATAAATTATAACTTTTAGAGTCATACCTCAATAATCATCTGAAAGCCAATAAACACCAACCCGTACCAGTTTTGTTATTTACTCCATTAAGGTGGTAATTAACAATTACATTAATTGTTCGCAGTCTTAGGATTAAAATAATCCTCCCTCAAGGAATACTATTGTGGGCTTACGCCCCCTGTTAGGGGGGCGTGACTCAGCTTCAGTGTCATGGAATTAGACCATGGAATCCGCATGTGAATGGCGTTGGCGTGTGTTGTCGAGGTCAAGGGGGATCGCCACGTGCCTATATAGGTATTCCACGGACGCCCGAAACATTTGGTGCCAAACTAGTGGCCCCACAAATAGCCAGCTAACACAGCGTGTGGGTTCGGGGAATGGTACGGATTGAATTCACGTAACCCAATCCGGGGCCCGCATTATGAGCGGCCTCTACTCGGGAGTCTCATTGTAGTTCCATAAATCACAACGAATTGAATTCAAGAAAACGCTATTCAATCTTGACTTTAAAGTGGTATGGAAGCCACTAATTACTAGGGAGTTCGCTTATTTATGTACAAACATGAACTCTATAATGACAAGGCGAGATCGCTTCATTGTTTGTAATATTAAAAGGATGCTTAGAAAACCGGCTCGTCTCATGAAGTTATCGAACTTTTAAGTGTGAAAACGTACGCATTGAATTCCGGTCTTGTTTAAAGCAAAAATATACAAATGAGTGTGATCAATAATATATATAATCCACTTGAAATAAACATAAATTGAAAAACCTTATATAACTTATGTAGCATCCTCACCTTGTCATGTCTGCGAATCAATATTTATTGTTAGTTTTAAATCGAATAAAAGATTAAGAGTCGAATAAAACGTTCGTTGAAGAATGGCTGAATACAAAACACGAGCAAAGAATGTTAGATATGCTGGCAAGCATATAAAGTTCTCGTCAATGCAACAATAAAATAGTACATAAGCATACATATGAAATTAGCACGAGTGAAACTTAGCCCTGGACTTATTTACCATGAGATATAATAAAAAGTGACGTTTCTACATTGTAGTGGTTGATTTAATTTGAACTCGCCGAAGAATAGCAAATATAAAAGTCGAAAAGATTAAGGAGAAAGTGACCCAAAAAAAATAATGATGGAAGTCAGATGTTTTATTTAGGTGAGTAGATCGTCAGATTTATGAGCCTGATTTGCTTGTTGAATCGAATAGAAATCGATGCTGTAGAACTCAAGAACCGAATGTGCTTTAGAGTCGTTTGAGAGAGTGAGTAGAAGAGCAATACGCAAGTATGAGATGGGTATAATATTTTTTATACAAAAGCTCATGCGTTAGTACTATTTTGTTGCACTATAACTTCCCAGAATATTTTGATTTCCTCCGATAATTTATTTCGTAGTTGTCCTTGATTCAGGACGCACCACGATACCCTTGCTCTCCGAAGCAAAGGAGTTCTTAGACGTGTCTCAGGAAGTTCCACGGTATTTCGGAAAAAGTATTTTTTTGTGTTGTATTTTTATTTTTTATTGTAACTTTCTGCGTTATAAACACTGTATATTTAAATCATAAGAAATGTAGAAAAATCAGAAAATAAATCTAAAAAATACTGAGAGCTCAGAAAAATGTGAAGAGTGTGGTGAAAAGTAGAAATCAACGAGAACATACCAGATATTTAAATTTTCACAATAATACCTAAAGAAAGAAATCAAATTAAAATAAATTAAAAGAAAATGTTTTTTTTCCACCCTTTAATTTGGACCATCTTTGTCTATGCTAATATTACCGAGGTGACAGACCTCACTATTTCCAACTTTTGTGATGATATCAAAGCAATCTTATTCCTGAGTGCAATGAACAATTCGAGCCGAGACCCTGTGTATGTTTCATTCACGGATAAAATACTCATTTGGATCGAAAGACCATTTAGGTGATTAACCTATACTGACTTCCATATTTAGAGGTACCGCTATCAGTATATAATTGCATTGTCATACAATTCAATAACCGTGCAGGTATAATAGCGAATGACTGTTCTTCAAACAAAATCAAGTAAGATTGATTTGTTTAGACAATGTCTCTAATCAATAATAAATCATAATTTCATTTTATTCGTAATAATTATAGTGAAGGGTTAGCTATTCATGAATCTTACACTATTCAACGCTCCATAGAAAAGGCTAAAGGTAATGTGCGTTAGAATGTATCTTGTGATATGTATGATTTTATAATACATCCGCAGAAAGAACTTATCAGTAATGATGTTTCGTCAAGATGGCATTGGATTATTGTGGAAATAGAGTCCCAATCGACAGACCAGTAACTGATGCCCTAATTATCTGATAACATCAAGCTTCAACTTGTCTTCTTTGCGAGCCATATGCCATTTTATACCAACTGGACAAAAAGATTCTCTTATATTGGCAACATCTACTCAAGAACACTCGACAAGGATGAACCACTTACTTTTCCAAAGAGTGTTGGTTGTGATTCAATAATTTCGAATGTACTCAACACACTAGGTACCGCTAAACTTGTTATCATATCCACACGCTCGAGGTAGGAACAGGACCTCTTAACAAGGGGTGCTCTGGCCATTTGCATCTGCCGCAAAGGACAACCTGCATCTTTTTAATCCTTATTTATTATGGCAGACTAATACGAACATGTTATTATGTTATTTTTTAATTAAAATCAATAAAAGCTAGCATAAACACAAACTACTAACTATGAAGTATTCGAAAAGATAGTATAATGAATAATTCTGGATTATCAGAGATTTGGCTGTAAACTCATATGGCTAATAGCCTCATCTTACTACCTGCATCAAGGTCACCTTTTCTACCAGTGCCACTTCGACCGGGACATGTTTGATGTATACGCCTTATTGCTTGACATAAAACGTGGTTTGAAGATTTTCCAATTTCGAGGGTTAGAATCTCGATTTTCTACTGCATTGGAGGGAGGTTACCTTTTGCACGGGGAGTAGACCGGGAGCGTGACATAGCAAGACTCAAACCAAGATGTGATTTTGCACTGTAATTCACTTCTCACTATGGTGTGGAAGATGCCGTTCATGTGGTTGTGTAATTCAGGCGTTCTATTTCATGTAAGTGACTTAGTCACTTTGCTTTGAACATGGCTGAATTATTGCAGCTATTATAATCCTTTTTTAGTTTGATTTTTCTCTGATGTCATTGTTTGATAGAGTATGAAAGCGTGATGGAGTCGTGCGATCTGTATTGGCTTTGTTCTTCTCCATTGATGCGAGCAACTATTTTGTTTTCTGGTGGATGTGTTTGTTCGAATATTAAGAGACACATAACAGGAGACGTTTGAGTAGGAGTTGCTGCAACTTCTTTGTGGCATAAAATTTCTACTTCCTTTCATGTGTTGCGGTATCGAGGACTAGAGGATTTCTCTTTGTTGCGTATGCTGTGGTGCACAGTAGCCTCTGCATTATAGGTTGCACGACCGTGAAAATATGTTGCTGTTCGAAGCGGGACTACGCAAACGTTCAGTTTCTGATTTGTTGCCATTGACATGCTTTTGTTCAATTTCCTTGTTGTTTGCGATGACACTTGTGTAAGTATGCGTAACATGGACACTGTTTTATTGGATATTCTCAAGGGTTAGGTTGAGTTATGTATAGACTGTGAATATTGAGTTGCCTATATGTTATCGATTTGTAATCATTCCCAGTATTCGCTTTTTTAGAGCTTTCCAATTTTGATTTTGATTTTTGAGTTTTTTGGGTTTATATTTTTTGGTTGCCTAAGTTGAAAAGAAGATACCCTTTGTATTTGCTTGAAGTAGCTACAGTTACCTTATTGCAGAGAGCTTTCAATGCATACAGACCGATTCGGCTCAATCATCCTCCTATGTGACTCCCGGTGATTTTTCTAGCAAAAGGAACCATGGACCTATTCCTATTGTTGATGACATTGAAAGGTTATTTTCTTACTACATTAGGGTCGTCGTTAGAGCAAGCTTTTTTTTAAGATGATTCTTATTGATGCAGTTTATATTTGGTCATTGACAGATATCGTCTTTCTGGTTACCTGGTTTTTTTATAATCGCATAAGAGCTATTCAGAGTGAGATTGTTTCAATGAAGGGAAAGATCAAGTCCGAGAGCTGATAGTCGTTGTAGAAATTTTACTGATTTCTACAGAAATGATGTAGAATGGAGCCCGCATTATTATTACGTGTTGGAAATATTTCTTGTATCGATGACTGCCCATGCATCT
Organism: Bassia scoparia; assembly: GCA_008642245.1. Taxonomy (NCBI): domain Eukaryota; kingdom Viridiplantae; phylum Streptophyta; class Magnoliopsida; order Caryophyllales; family Amaranthaceae; genus Bassia; species Bassia scoparia. Next base: position 153,303 of record SNQN01000345.1, on the reverse strand, counting down.
GTTTAGGAGACTGTTCATACGTCACCTTATAGAATAGTATTTGTTTTTCTATCATGTTATATGCCGATGGCTGACACCAAGTATACTTTTGATACTGCTGATTAAATTACTGATGTCTGAGCTCTGAATTTTGAGTGTTAAGTGATTCTATCAGTAATTGATTTGTGCCATGTCTTCTCTCTTCGAGAAAATATCTGGATCACATTCAGCTTTCATTTCAATTTCTGTTTTAATTTGCCTTTTTGTTATCTACAGTGTGCAGGAATCGCTGACAGCTGATGAGCAGAAACAAGAAAGTGAGGGGAGTTGGATGGCGTATGCGGCCATAGGAAATGGTATGTGGCTATGAGCTTGTTACCGCAAATAAGAAAATAGTCTTTTAGGGAAACTGCTGATTGCTTATGAGAATTGCGTACATTGGACTATCTTAGGTGCGTTAAAATAAACTTGTATTCAATGGTTAATGTATTTCGCTTATGCACCATAGACGCAAATTAGATGTGGCACTATAAACTAATCCCTATGCGTCAAAAAGAGATTGTGATAACATTGGTATATAGACGTTTACTTGTTTGTTTATAGGTATTGTTAAATTAGAGAGGAGAAATTTGTGTACGAGACCAATCGGAACACTATCATAAGTGTACAACCATGAATTTTATTCTTGAACGATACCTTGGCTTTTGAGGTGAATCATGCACCTTTGGCCTCAGTGGGTTAGTTGTTCAGTGTCCACTTTTATTACATTGCTTTATGTGTTCTGTGTCGTATTACATTTTCTTTGTTATACTAATGTTCACACTTGATAATAATCTATTATACTCCACTGAGCCTAGTAACGAAATGCTAATGTTTCACCCCCCATTATGGGGTGTTTCTAGTATCATAAGCACAGCTTGAAAGCCTTCAAGGGAATCATAAATCAAAATATATAGTTGGTTTTTTTGTTGTTATGATTTTGACATACAATAGGTATGTTTTATGTTGCTTTGTATGATTCAATAGAATATGTCCAGGGTAAATAAAACCTTCAAATCGCTTATTACGGCTCTATTGTCATTTGTGAGGATTTAATGGAGTATAGAATCGTCTCAATGACTTTACTGGGGCCTTCTTTTTAATGCTGTAAACCCATTTCAGCGAATTCTCATTTTTATTTGGTTAGTGGACAGCCACAACAAGCAAGAGCATTTTAGAGAAGAGCAAATATAGTTCTTATTGTCACATGACTCTTTACAAAGGTCAAATATAATGCAGTGTTTCTGGAGATTGAGCAAAGCTCATGAACATTCTATATGGGGTCCATTGGCAGTGAATATTATCACTGCATTGCCTAGATGAGTTAAGCTCGCACTAGGTGAATTAATACCGAACCTGTTAGATGATGCATACATGTCAAGTTATATAATTGCACAGATGCTCGAGTGCCTTGCCTACTGTCATTACCTATTACTGTTACACAAGTGTCATACAGTTCAATGCTTTAAAATAATTTAATTTCTATCTCTGCAATATTTTATAGTTGATTTAACTACTAGTCATAAATAACTCTCTTTCAAAGAGTAGGCACGTTTCATCAAACTTCACTTTAGGTAGGATGTCATCGATTCAGAATTATAATCACTGTACATCAGTGCATTCATCTGATTTTGCTCAGATGATTTCTCTACATTGAGCGAATATGCTTGGTTAGTATATTGTTGATGATACATTATTGTCAGAGTTTAAGTATTTGAAGAACATGTTACCAGCACTAGAGGCCTATCAAGGATCATATAACATAGTTAGGTTTATACAGGAAAGGGTTTAGGCCTGGCCATTGCCAGCATGTATGTTACTCTATGCTTTCTTAATGTATATCAGTACGTCCATTCTCATATGACTCCTTGTGTATAGATTCAAGAGAGCTCAGGTTCATATAGAAAAGGATTATCCAACGTTGAGTACTTGATTAGACAGTCTATGTACTTTAAATACACGCACATCCTGATCTGAAGCCTAATCTAAGTGCATTACCATATGAACGTACTGGAACAGTAATTTAATTGAATCTGATATGCTTATATAAATCATAATATGGACTAATGGAGTATATGAACATTGTCATGATTATAAACTGAAATTATACAATTTGTCTAGAACAACACATCCAATTTCATTTGGCATGATTTGATCATAGAATTCTCAATTGTTTCTCCCAATGCGTTTTTAATTATGTGCTTGAATGAGACAAAACGTTTAACAACTATAGTATTTCTTGTAGCTAAGATAATATGGAGAGTACACGATACTTATTAAACTCAAAAGAGACATTTGAAGGACGGGGGTTCAATTGAAAAGAAATTTCCAAGGACAAAGGTCAATAAACACTAAAAAGTCTGATTGTAGGAGGAACGTAGTTACAACATTGAGGTGCTTTTGTAGCTGTATTGTCACGTATAGCATATTCAACCTTTAAAGTTATACCATAGATTGAATATCAGGACTATTCAAGTAATTCTAATATTCTATCATTTCCATATTAACTATAATAGGTAATTAAATTCACCATAATAGTCAAAAAATTTGTGGAGTGTAATCTTAAGTAAGATGAAAATTATTACTAAATATGTTATATGTAACAATTGTTATGTCATTTTTATGAGATATAAATGTGTATGCAGAGCACCGTTTATTTTTTAACTTTATTTGCTATCATATTGTTTCACCTTGATATTTCACGAAAAGTTTTCATGAATACAATATAAAAAAAAAAATAATACCATACAAATAAAATTTGTCATTAAAAAAATTGATTGCCTCGATCTTAATATCTCCGTTACCTCGAGGAGTGTGTCGACTAATATTAAAGATATAAGATATTCGTATCATACTCTCTCCTAACTGTCTCCCACTAATATTATAATATGTTCTCAATTATGCATAACATGTTAGTATTTTTCTGTATAACATGATTAATCTTTTGCTATTTATGTCTTGTGTGATTTTTTTGCGTTCGAATAATGAGTTATTGGTTTCCTTGATATTCTCTTATGTTTTGGTGCGGATCTATATATTGTTAGTTTTTGTTTGTGCGATTGATTTATTTGGATATGAGCACGAAGGTATGTTGTGACTTTATGAATATTCCGCTGAGAAAATTATTTTTAATTATATAGGGTGTTGATGTCGTGGAACTCGTGGATTACTATGTTATTTTAAATACGCATGTTGGAACCTATCTAATTTCATGCTCCACTCGATATGCAACTTTTAGTATGATTTGATTTGCTATCTTCAAAAGTCAACTCCGTCAGTTACAGTTAGGCAAATTCACACAGATACATGGTTTTTATTATACAAGAAAGAGGGCCTTATCCTGTATTTGTGGATTCGGCATTATCTAGGATAACTTTGGAGTTAGCGCATTAATATTTATTTACCAGCGTAAGGCCCACATAATTCAGGTCTAATTCTACTCTAAAAAAGGAGCAAATGTATGGCAACACATCATTTCTTCAAGTGTAGAACAAAAAGATCTGATAACTCTTAAAGTGATTCAGAGTTATTAACCTTCAAGGATTATTTTTTTTTTTTTTTATTTTTTTTCTTTTGGTTGTGGAGTGGGTCAAGAAGGTATCACTGATTTTGATATCTCTTTGAAAGTTGTTGTTATTTGAATTAGGTACATTGTTCGAACGATTCATATTGTTGTGGAGTTGAGGTTTTGATTTTCATCATGTCCAATGATATCAAAATCTCTTAATTTTAACCATACTTTTAACTCCCGTCTTTTGGCAAGGGAGAATCCAATACTGGATTATGTACAAATATCAAATCATCTAATTTTTAAGTTGGCTAATTTTGCTTAAAATTCATTGACAGTTAGTTACTGATTATGTACAATATACAAATATCAATTTATTTGTTTTCTTTTCAATATATCTTAGAAATGAAACCCATTTCTAATCTAATGTATCATTTTGGGTTATTAGTATTGACTACTTCTATAATGTGTTCCGGAGCAAAAACATTAAACCATAATTATTTTACACCTAATAGAGATATGAGTTTATAACTCGATCCAATTATCATTGGTCCTTTAAGTTGATAACCACATTTTCACCGACTCACATATGCCACAGAAGCATGTTATCGGATTGACGTAATTCTTGGCACACGAAATTCCTGTGAATATTATTTTGAATTAAGACAAAAAACTAAAAATTAATCATTGTACTGTGATAATATATTGCTGTATAGACTTCTTTATGACAGCTGAAGAATATCGTCCCTATGGCAGTATTAACAGCTCGCACGACAAGTTCTCTCAGCCTCTCTAAGTCTTCAAAGAATTCACTCAGGAATTTGTCCCAGGAACCTATCATTAGGCCTGAATCTCGCGTAACTGTTACATTGGTCTTACAATCTTCCTGTTTGTGAGGTTTACTCTATCTAAGTGTTTCCTTTGTATTTTTTTACTAATCCAATGTGTGGTCTACTATAATAGTAAAAAAAACGCAAAAATTTATTGATAGCTTAATAATTAGTAGAGTAAATCAATTTTTGTCTAATCTGTGATGATAGATATAGGTTCTTAATTATTTATATTTGATTTCGGATTGAATTTATTGTATTTGCTTTAGTGGGTCTTGCAATTAATTATTTGAAGTTAGAGCTTGATATAAAACCTGATTCTGCTTAAACTTACAATAATTGAATAATGAGTTTATGTAGATTTTGTCGATTATGTTTCTTTATTTGTGTTGATTTTGGGATCAGTGATTTTACAGGAAATGAGAATATGTGTTTAATCTGATCTTGGTCGAAAGAGGAGGATTACATTTTTTAATGTGTAGAGCTTGTGCAAGGACAATAGTAAGTGTTTACGGAGGAAAAAATTGTTTGGTTAATCAGCACTAATTAATTACCTGCTATCATATTTAATATTTCAACACGTTTTTTTGCAATTTTAGAATAGTTGTAGATGAACTGATGGAATTGTTTACGGATTCATAAAAGGTATTGAAAGAGTGAAAAGTGCTCAAACCGCCATATACATATAGTTCTCGAATATTATAAGCAAAGCTATGACTCTTCACTTGTCACTCTTTTACAAAATTGTTTAAACTAGTACTAATATAGCTCGGGTTACTGCTTCTCCTTTAATTTCCCGACTACCTAAAGAACCCATATAAACAATACTCGATATTTTTATACTTGATGTCTCGAGTAAAAAATCTATATATACAAAATAGGAGTGGGGTAGATTACCACAATTTCTCAGATATCATATTAGAGAAATAAAAGTGTAACTTCAATAGATGCGAAAAGAAGCGTGTTTTGGTTTCATTACCATTATTATCAAATAAATTAACAAGTTATAAAATGGGATAAAATAAAATGAGTACGTACTTAAATTATAACACTTGAAGATGTCTCATAAAATATAATAATCAACTCAATTAAATAATTACAAATGTGTATAAAAGTTATGAATAATCGTAACAATCTTACCTGGCCAAGTTGGACTTATTCAAAATAAGTAATAATCAATAAGACAATTATTTATTAAAACTTTGTGATTGATTAATGTGACTTGATAACCAAATTAAACTTACATGCTATACATTTGCAATCAGATATTGTCCCTTTTGAATTTAATACGCTGTAATTTTAATAGATCTTAATATTTCAATTTATACATCTTACTGTTTATTACTTTTAAAAGAATCACTCCACTTAATATTCTGTTCGGGTATAAATTACACACACACATAAATTATTAGACATAAATAAATTGCATATTACCATGAGTAATCAATTAAACTTTATAATCAAAAAACCAACCACGCATACACTAACCGGACTCCTAAATTAAATTAAATTCATCTTTAATTGTAAGATTAATAGACTAATTTCAATAAGTAAGTGAATAAATGTCATACCTAATATTTGATGCCAATTACAAATTTCGACCTATAATCTCCCTCCTCTCGTATAGATATCTTTTGAACTACATTGATATACCCAATTGTCACAATGTGCCACGACTTATTGTTTTTGTTAAATATTTGTTTTTTATAAAAGTGTCATCTTCTCATACAATATAAAATATAGCAATTTTTCCGTAATTAAAAAAAAACCAAGGACCCCTAGAATGGTGGTGATTAAATTAGGCACTCCACATTAGTTGATACGTAATTAGATTATATGATAAAAATATACTACAAATTTCTCAACCTGACCAAAAGGTAAATCGTATACTATATGGACAAACGATATATAAAACTGACCAAAATATAACTGAAATTTTAGAAAGAATTAATTAAACTCGTCCGAACTAAAAATGAATAGTAAATGTAATATTTACCGAAATTGATTGCATTGCAAATATAATGTCAATGAAATCTTACCACTTACGTACCAAATGTACCAAAACTAATGCAAATAACTAGATAAAACTCTCGAATAGTTATAACTCGAGTTAAGACCTATATGTAAGTGAGATTATATGAAATTCAAAAATTAACTCAATGAATGTAGAAATTGAGGTAATCATTTATTGACAGGTATATTTGGACGCTTTTTTGTGTCCAATTTTTAAAGATGGGACATAAAAAAGTCTACAACTATTAGGACTCAAAAAAGCGTCCCAATTTATATGGACCGAAAAAAGCGTCCCAATTATTTTCAATAAGGACTGAAAAAAGCGTCCCAAAAATTCGTAGGGGGACATTATTAAGCGTCCCAATGTTGATAAATTTGGACCCAAAAAAGCGTCACAAAATACGGACGTTGAAATTTGGGACGCTTTTTTAAAGCGTCCAAAGACGAAATTGGGACACTTAAAAGYGTCCCTTTTTGACACAAAAAGCGTCCTAAATGAGCCCCTTTTTTTGTAGTGACTCGGGACGAAGCATATCCACCTTCGGGGCAACACATGCCTCGGGGGGACCCCATCGAGACAAAAGGTGAACACGCTTACCCTAGGAAAAAGCGAAAGAGCAGATAATTAAAACAAGCAAGTAAAGTTGGAAATAAAAACAAGTATAAATGCTCGGAATATGCAAAGGGCCAAACTCAGCTGGCAAGATAAATATTCATAAACAAAAGCCAGGCTCAGCTAGCAAATATTCGATTACAAAGGTCGGGAATCTACACCGACCAAGACTTAAGAAATAATTCAAATTATTACAAATTTGGTCAGAACATGACCAGCAGAGTGGAATGAAAGAAAAACGAAGAAAAGAGCGGAAGACGAAGGAGCAGATCACTCGGGAGAACTGGCAGTCTCATCCTCGGCGTGCTCAGCAGGCTGCGAGGAAGCTGCAGGGACTGGATCAGTCTGACTCTGTGCCCCCGAAGCCCTTGCCTCTATAGACAAGACTTCAGTCGGAGCCCTGGCCTACGACCCAGCAGTCGCATCCTGCAAGGCCTTAGCTGCAGCCTCGGATTGAGCCTGAGTGGCCAACTTGGATCTCCTCTCTTGCCTGATGGCCGCCATCTCCTAGGCCACCACCTCTTCATATTTTTTCTTGAGAAGAGGCCACTGACCGGGAACCTGAGCCTCAGCTGCTGCCTCTATCTTCTTAAGGACATAGCTGATGCCAGTCTGGAAGGAGTCCTGCCCAAGCTTGATCCTATACTTGAGCCCCTCAGCAGTAGTGAACCATGACTCCACCATCGGCTGACCAAACTCCTCAAGCTTCAGCTGTTCAGCCTCGAGATCCTTTTCAAGGCTCTCAATCTTTTTATCCCTCTTGGCGATCGTCTTACTCCTCCTCTCGGCCAACTTCTTGTATTTTACCAAGTCCTGGTTGAGAGTGGTGCGCTCGTCCTTCCACTTCTGAAGCTCTTCCTTCTCTTCTTGGAGGGTCTTCAGCTCGAGATCCTTGTCTTGGATCACCTTGGCCTTCCTCTCCAAGGCCTTCTTGTCGGCCTAATGATGAAGTGCCAAGGCCTGCATGCGGACAGTCAGCTGAAAAAGAACTAAGGTGTTAGTCCATCTAAATTAAAAAAGAAGTAATATCATACGGGAAATAAGGCACATACCTCCAGCCAGGAAATCTGCAGGTCCTCAGTCTCTCGGACCCGGTGCTCCTCCTTCATCAGCTCGGAGACTTCCTCGTGGAGAACAACCTCTTTGAGAGCCTCTTGTGCCCTCTGTTGCTTCTCCCCCTCAGCCAGCTTGGTGAGGGGAGCCCTCGGGCCCGACTCCCCATCCCGTCTAGCCGTCTTACGGTGAAAGGGGGTCTCAGATAGGGAGGTCGTACCAGCGCTGGACCCAACCTCAAAAGCCCTCAGATTCTCGATCAGAGGGGGGTTAGTAGGAGGATCACTCGGGTGACCCTGATCGGGTTGCACCTCGACCACAGGCTCCATGTCCCCAGTCAGCCTGCACTTTGGATTCTGCAAAGCAACAAAAACATAAGTATAAAGACTAAAAACACAAGTATGGGACTTCGGAAAATTCAAAGATGATTACTTACATCAGCAATGTCATCAAGTTGCCCTGCTCCATGTCATCGGCAATAGAGCCGAACAAGAAGTCCTCATTAGAAATAGTGCTTGCCATGTTCAGATTGCCGAATCGACCATCTTCTGCAAAAAGACAAGCACAAGCATCAGAAAAACTGTCATGTCAGGACAAAATGCTAAGTTTAAAGACTTGGGTAAACATGGATGAGCCCCCTACCAGGTGACATCTTCTTGCTCAGATGACACATGGCCAGATAGTGCTCTTTCAAAAGAATATCACAATCAGGCAACTAATTCCTGATCGGATCCGGAAGCACATACTCATCACCACTCGCCCACTTCTTCTCCCTCAAGAAAAAGAAGACGACCACCCCCTCGGATTTGTTCATGGGGGAACATTGTAGTTCAGCACCAGGTTCGGACGGTTGAGAGTCGTCACCCAGGGAAAATCCCAAGCTGTAGGTCGGTAAATAAAGACGAACTCCCGACGGAAGCCCTTCCAACTAGACCTTGTCCGACCCAATATCTTGTATTGGGGTCAGGCCTGAAAGATCCACCAACCGGGCCCGTAGTTCTCTCCACTACAGGCAGTCAGCTTGAATATATTGCGAAATAATGTAAGTGTTGGAGGTCTGCCCATCCAACGGCAAATGGACAAAAAACCTATGATGTTGGCTATCGAATTAGGCATCAGGTTATGTAAAGCCAAGTTATAGGTGGATAGAAGAAAAGGAATGAAAGGATTAAGAGGAACTCGAAGGCCCATCTCTAAATGGCCCTTATATACAGCCACCGTTCCCGAGGGGGTGTCAACACCGACTGGTCGCATGTCGGGGCGATGTACCGATAGGGGACTCCAGATAGAACTTGGTTGTCTCCCAATGATGCAAGAATTTGAGAACTCCCTGCTGAAAGTGTCTCTCGAGGAAGAACTGACCCGGACCCGGTACCGGGATATCTTGAACGGATGTTGTAGCTTCGGCCTCGGACATTCTGCCAACACGATAAGTTACCGTATTATCTACAAAGTTACGTCTAAATTGAGCACAGTCGTTCCCTTTGGTCCTACAAATGCTCACTTGCCAAGGGAATAGTTCGATTGTTAACTCCTCACCCTCGGGCTCAAGGGTCACGGGAGGAGAGTTGATGGGTAGTGCATCTAAAACATCCTCGTGCACTATACTAGGGATGACAGCCCCATCGGGCATCAATGCTCCATCTAAAAAGGGAATCCCATCTATACAGTCCAATACGTACTCCTGTAAAAGGAGGGTTTTCTACAAGATCGGGACTCGGGGAATCTCCCGATGCTACGCTAATACTACAGTTCAGGTCAGAGAACACAAGCCCCTGAGTCGGGGAATATATGGCGTCACTACCTAATTCAGAATCAGAAGGCACACCAGACATCATACAATACAACAAAATCCTAAGTCAAGAGGGTCAGGAAGGCAACGTACCTCAATAGAAGTGAACCTAAAAAGTGAAGAACTTGAAACTCCCTCGGCGGAAATCCCGATCCCAAGCGTAGAACAGAAATCCTCAAGGAGAAAGAACTCTAGAGAGAGAAGGAGAACCTCTAAAAATATTTAGAGAGAGAAGAGAGAATTTTCCTAAAGATTCTAGAGAGAGGAGAGAGCCTTTAAAGAGAGAAGTTAAAATGGAAAGTAGTGAAAGTGAAAATGATTTTTCACCAAACCCACTATTATATAGGCAAGTGAAAGTGAACAGTTACAACAAGTACATCCTTTAATATAAAATATTAAAGGTGGTAAAACTGTCCAAATTCATCTTGCAAGGTTTTTTGGAAGAAGACTGAACGACCACACTTGTGAAAAATCAAATCAAGAAATCCTCAAGCCAAGGTTGACACCATCAAGCACTGAAGAACAAAGCCTCCTTCTCCCGAGGTTACCAACCTCGGGATTCCAAGGATAAACATTCCTTCTCCCGAGGTCACTCCCCACGGGAGCCCAAGGATAAGACTTCCTTCTCCCGGGGACACAATCCTCGGGAGTCCAAGGATAAAACTTCCTTCTCCCGAGGTCACCACACTCGGGAGTCCAAGGATAAAACTTCCTTCTCACAACAAGAAAATCGATTTCGGCCGACCGTCTTCACCGACCGAAAATCGGTCGGTAACACCCTGTACCGACCGAAAATCGGTCAGTGACGACGGTCGGATTTACCTTCGTCGGTAATATCGTTTTCACCGACCGATTTTCGGTCGGTGAAACACCACCGACCGATTTACCGACCAATTTATGGCCCAAAAAAAAGGAGGGAAGAAAACATTTACCGACCGAATGTCGGTCGGTATTACCGACCGATTCTATGGTCGGTCGGTATTACCGACCGACATTCGGTCGGTAAATGTTATCTTCCCTCCAAAATTTGGAGGGTGTGACTTAGCTTTACCGACCGACCATGGAATCGGCCGGTAAAGCTCATCATATATATTTTGTTTTTTTTTTTTTTTGTTGCTTTGATCCAACATTATTGCCTTTCAGCAGAGTATTAAAAATAAAAAATAAATAGAAATTATTACTAAAATGATAGCTAGATTGGCACTTATTGAGTTCACTGGGAAACAATCAGGAAATGAGTTGAAATGCAACATATATTTATCTCAACACAATTAGTGAACTAGATATCAAAGATTTCTCTCCAAATGGTATTAGCTATGTACAAAACTTTAAATTGAACAAATTTTTTTCTGTATTGTATATTAATTAAACTACAAAAACAAGGCAAATATTTTACAATATATACATGTACATGTCAACTATCATTCTTGTTATTCCCATAACCTTTTGTTTCGTCTGCCACCTTTTCCCAAACACTAGCCATATTTTCTGCAAATCCTGCCTGGAAAAGCAAGAATTTTTATGCTGCTGGAACTTCCTTCATTAGAGGCTTGTTGACTGGAAGAACCCGAATCTGTCTCCTCGTTGCTGCATTCACTTCATTGAAAACAGAAAGAAGTATATAGTCACTCAACAACATATAAACTGCAAGCTCTTAAGTTGCATACATCCATTTCCTCGAAATAATTCAACAAATTCACATCAAATCATCTTCATATCAAACATTCGTCCTAAAATGCTAAATCAAATTCACAAAAAGCAGCTCAAATCAAATTCGTCCAAATTCCAAAACGAATCAACATCAAATTTCACAAAAATTCAAACTAAAATGAACATGATACATACCAAACCAGCGACGATCAGGTTGAATACGAGTAGAAGGCAACTCCTTAGACTGATAAGCATGAATTGAACCCAAAATCATCTTTAAAAATCAAAAATTGATCATGTGATTAAACGACATAGATAATTGAGGTTTAGCAGTATAATCGACGCTTTACAATTTCGGATATATCAATATCTTCAATGCTCATCAATATCTTAATCCCATCACAAACCAAAAAACCCTAATCTAAAACCCCAATCCAAAAATCACAAATTTACCCAAGTCTAGATAAGTCAACTAACAGCACAAAAATTCCATCATAACAACAATCCGCAGTAAATCGCACAAAAATAGATCTCATTGAATCTACAACCAACAGTCTCGTATCACAATCAAACACCATAAAAATCAAAACCCAATTCGTCTTAACAAAAACCCAGAAAATCCCATATTCAAAACAGTCAAAAATCACAATCAAACAAAACCCAATTCATCAAAACAAATAACCCCCAAAAATGAAAGCAAAAGAAAATCTAAAATAACAGAAAATAAAAAAAACAAAGGGAAAACTCGACTGAGTTCGTCCAACGACGACGGCGGGGGAGAAGCTGGAGGAGCGGCGGCGGTTGGTGAGGGAGGGGAGGGAGAAAGAGAGAGAAAGGAAAAGAGAGGCGACGAGGAGCGAAAGAGAGAGAGAACGAGGAGTGAGAGAGAGGCGGCGAGGAGCGAGAGAGAGTGAGAGAGAGGCGCTGGTGCCGGTGTACCTTCGCCGGTGCCGGTGAGAGTGAGAGGTGGATTTGTTAGAGGAGGGTTTGTGAGAGGAGGGTTTGTGTGAGTTAGAGATGGTTTGTGAGTGAGAGAAGTTTGATGTTTGAAATGGAAAAAAAATTGAAATGATTGAGGGAGTCACGGGTTAGTCGCAGCAGGGAGTTTTTTTTAAAAAAAATGATTTTACCGACGAATTTTCGGTCGGTAAAATTGGCGAAAATAATGGTGCTTTGAGGTTGGATGCTGAGAGTTTACCTACTATAAAACCGGTTGGTAATACCGACCTATGATATTTCTGTCGGTATTATCGACCGATTATTCGGTCGGTAAAACTTCACCGACTGAAGGCGATCGGCAATAGTCGGTATTACCGACCAAAAAAAATCGGTCGGTGCGTTCGGTCGGCCGAAAATCGAATTTCTTGTGGTGTCTCCCGAGGTCACCACCCTCGGGAGTCCAAGGTCAAACACTCCTTCTCCCGAGGTCACCACCCTCGGGAGTCCAAGGTCAAACACTCCTTCTCCCGAGGTCACCTCCCTCGGGAGTCCAAGGATGGAGTGCCAATATCCCGAGGCTGTCTCTTATACACATCTAGATGTGTATAAGAGACAGTATATATTTCCGGACGAATTTTCGGTCGGTAAAATTGGCGAAAATAATGGTGCTTTGAGGTTGGATGCTGAGAGTTTACCTACTATAAAACCGGTTGGTAATACCGACCTATGATATTTCTGTCGGTATTATCGACCGATTATTCGGTCGGTAAAACTTCACCGACTGAAGGCGATCGGCAATAGTCGGTATTACCGACCAAAAAAAATCGGTCGGTGCGTTCGGTCGGCCGAAAATCGAATTTCTTGTGGTGTCTCCCGAGGTCACCACCCTTGGGAGTCCAAGGATAAAACTTCCATCTCCCAAGGTCACCACCCTCGGGAGTCCAAGGATACACATTCCTTCCCCCGAGGTCACCACCCTCGGGTGTCCAAGGTTAAACACTCCTTCTCCCGAGGTCACCACCCTCGGGAGTCCAAGGATATACACTTCTTCTCCCGAGGTCACTCCCCTCGGGAGCCCAAGGAAAGGACTTCCTTCTCCCGAGGTCACCACCCTTGGGAGTCCAGGGATAAGGCATCCTTCTCCCGAGGTCACCACCCTCGGGAGTCCAAGGATAAGCACTCCTTCTCCCGAGGTCACTCCCCTCGGGAGTCCAAGGATAGGACTTTCGTCTCCCGAGGTCACCTCCCTCGGGAATCAAGGGATAGACACTCCATCCCCCGAGGTCACCTCCCTCGGGAATCAAGGGATAGACACTCCATCCCCCGAGGTCACCTCCCTTGGGAGTCTAAGGGTAGTATTTCCTTCTCCTGAGGTCACCACCCTCGGGAGTCCAAGGAACTAACATCTCTTCCTGAGGTAGGCACCCTCGGGAACCTGAGAATGAGGTAGGCTGAAGAACGATTCACCCCCGAGGGACACTACTTAATCAAACATGGGGCTTATTAGCCCCTCGGGGCTCGACCAACTTGGGGCTTATTAGCCCCTCGAGAAGCTACAATTATCAGGACTTATTAGCCCCTCGGGATTCCCTCAGCGTGAGGGCTTTCTATTCCTCGGGATTCGAACATCATGGGGCTTATTAGCCCCCATCGGGTAGTGGCCCTGGGAAATCGGCCCCGCTCACCGAGGGGCTACACTTGAACCAAAACCAAACTACAGCCTGGGTGACCTTCCCCCATCGGAAACACCATCTCGGCACGATCGTTGGTCGGTGACCTTCGAACAAGCAGCCTGACCTGCTCCTTGATTAAAATCCCTGATCGGGTACCCTCAGCCTCGTAGGCTCGAGAGTTACACCACCAGACCGAGAAGAACGAGCATGATTCCGCTTGACACCTAACCTCTCTCGGTCCTCGGTATAAGTATCAAGCGTGGGGCTAATTGTCCCTACCCAATCGCTGGGTGCCACGTGGCATCTACTGGCCCCACTTGAGGGTATGGGACCCACATACCCATGTAATAAATATGGCCCCAGTAGGGTAGGCTTGCGCAAGTATCAAAGGAGGACATATGACATGTGCAGTCCTTTTTGTCCCACATCGACTAAAAGCTGTTCTTCCTTGTTCCCACATTGGAAGAAGAGCCAAAAGCCTCCTCACCAAACCCTATAAAAGGGGAGTTGGTGAGCCCACTCTAGGTATCTAATTCTGAACCCACCGAGTACAGTCTAGTGCCTATATCTAGCTTACTCGACCTTCAGTTAGGTCTCCTTGCTGACTTAAGCATCGGAGGGGCTTTTCCCGGAGATTCCCCGAGTTAGTCACCTTTTCTTGTTTTGCAGGTTAGCCGGCGGAGACCAGTGTCCATTCTCAGGACGTTGACGGAAGACACGTACGTTCCAGCTGTCATCCCAGTCATTATTTTCACCCTAATACTTCATTGTTCTCTTTGTGAGTTCCTTGAACAGGAACAGTTCCAATACCATTTTGGAATGATTTTTAAGAGTTGATTGAGTTGAATAAAATCGTTGAGTAAGTTAGGTAAAAAGTTGAATACGTTAGGTAAAAGAGTAAATGTGTGAATGAAATTTTATGGGACATAGTAATTTTGGGTGAATAGATTGTGTAAAATAATGAAAGTTGACTTTAGAAATGAGTAATTCATGAGCGTTAGAGTAAATAAAGTAGGTAAAAGGTAAAAAAGTGATTTTTAGATTGGTTTGGAACATCTATTTGAAAACAACCCAAAAAGGGAACTAGAACATCTAATTAAAAACGGAGGGAGTATGTAAGTGGAGAAATGGGAAATCATTGGGAGTATTTATACTACTCCCAATGATAAGGTGACACGTGGCCTTTAGTCATAGGTTATTGTTATTGGGCTGGCTCTAAACTTGCCAAACCAAGCCTAGTTACATATATCCTTCATCATTCCAATTTAGGAAGAAATCAATAAACAAATGGGAAATTAATGATATTCTTTATAATAACCACAAGACACGTGTCAAGTTATAAGTGTGCCACATCACCCTATTTTTTGCGGTTACGTGGCAACCTACCTGATCGCCACATCAACTCCCTTCGTTACCGTGCCAATGATAATCCTCCACATCGCTAGGACAAGTAGCATTGTTCTTGGGAATCTGGCTCAAATATGTGTATGTAAACATTATTGTGTCGGAACCCCTTACAGACTAGTTCCCTAATTTTAGTATTCACTATATGACGAAGATTATATTCAAATTCAACATGGTTTCCTTTTTTCACATAATTAAGAAATGGTTAATTAAATGGTTATGTTTCAAACCATCCACAAAAAGTACATTATTTAGGGCTTGAGAAAGTGTCTTACCAATCTTACTTATACCATTGATCATACCTTTGTTATTGTCTCTAAAGGTGACACTTCCTCCTTCAAATGCTATGAGTGAGATAAAATGTTCTTTAACCCCAGACATATGTCTTGAGCAACCACTGTCCAAATACTAGTATGGCTTTGCCCTCACTTTAACCTACACAAGCAAATCAAGGATTAGATTTAGGAACCCATATCTTATTGGGTTCCTTTGTTGAATCGTAGTTTCGATGAATCAATAACAAACAAGAAGCAAACTCATGTGTGTGTATTTAATGTGTGTCTTTAGTGTTGTGCTTTTTAGGTTTAATGCTTAGGAGTCTTAAAGAAGTAATGATATTACAAGGGTGGAAAGAAGCTTCTATGACTTTGGAGCAATCAAAGGAGTTCAAGGAAGAAACTCAACCTAACTAAACTCGAGTGGCTTGATAAACTCGAAGATGACTGATAATGGATCACACAAGGAACATCACGGTGTAGTTGGTCTTAATTATGTATATGTTTAGGACTTGTTGTAAGTTTTGCATTAATGGTATAGTTTGACTCAGAAAAATATAAGATGTGATTTTAAGCTGATAATTCTAATTTTATTTAAAAAGATAAAGAAGTTGGATGTAAAAGGATTTTTGCAAAAATAAAGTTAAGGCAATTTAATATAGTTTTCTAGACTAAAACTATCCTTTATATTAAAAATGTATTTATTTTGTTAGAATTGGTTTTATAAATATTAAAATTATATCTTATAAATTACAAAAGCGGAATTCATGGTTCAAAAAATAATTCGATAACGATTTTCAGTAAATCAGTTTTAAGTGTTAATAGTGGAAATCATGGCTTAAGGTTTAATTGTTAAGTAAGAAAACAAAACAGTTGACAATAAAATTCAGGGAGAAGTGGAAAAAACATTTACCGACTATTTTGTGAAAACGCGTGTGATGGATTGCAGCTTAAGTTCCACCTGAGCATGTTCTCCTAGATTATAGAATTTCATGTGTTAGTGGACTTGATACTGTGATTTCACGTACAAAGCTTTGTTATGAATATATAATCACTTTCACTATTGAAAACACACTTGAGCAATCTTAAATTCTGAGTCATTCAATCTTCTAATTGCCAAAAAAGTTATAGTATTCAATTGAGTTGTAAGTTTGCTTCAAGTTAGTGGTACTTGAAGAGGGCTTTAGGTTGTGAGAATCCAGAGAGGCTTGTAAGCGATAGGGAGACTTACAAGAGTGAGTGCTTGATTAACAAGAGGTTAATTGAGAGGTTTTCGAGTTAGTGGTACTCGAAAGAGGTCATAGATTGTATTATGTGTGGTATCCAATTAATCTAAGAAGAAATCCTTCAAGGGAAGGTCACAATTTTATCTCATGGCGTTTGTCTTGAGAGTTTATGTGTTTGTTAACTCTTGTTTCCAAGTTTCTTTACTTTCATTAGTTTTAATTCAGCAAAAACGCTCAAGTTCCTCGAGATACAATTTACCCTCCCCCCCCCCCTCCCCTCTTCTATTATTCAATAGATCTAACAATTGGTATCAAAGCTGTGTTCCTTGTCTAATCCAAGAAATCCTGCCGAGGTAGCTGAACACAAGAAACTCAAGATGAATCACAATGAAAAATTTGAAGAAGGTTGCCTAACCCAAAGACCTCCCATGTTCAATCGTACGTTCTACTCTTACTAGAAGAACTACATGGAGATCTTCATCAAAGCTGAAAACTACAAGGTTTGGAGAGTCATCGTGTACGGGCATCGGGGCATCACCGGGCCGGACTGGGTACGATCCCTTTTCTCCAAGGGGTACAATATCTCATGATGACCTTTTTCTTGCTAGAATTGAATTCTTGCTTTTTCATATTGTGAGTATGCCTGGAGTTGTGTGTATTATACTCAAAACGAGTAGAGGAAGTCGCCACCGCACTTCTTTCGGGAAGTTGTGAAACTCGGTTTAAGTGTTGCCTATAATGTCATAAAGCAAGGCGAAGGACTCCATACTCTGGTCATGCACCACAGTATGGGTTAGGAGATAATGGTAAGGGCAAAGTAGCGCACGACGCCCCCTCGCATCTAGCGGCCTCTACTCGRTCATTGCGAGTCCATTGTCAAAAAGACAACAACAAAGATGTTTCCGTTTTAAACCCTAAGCATGCAGTTACTAGGCGTGTTGTTAAACAAAAATAGATGCATATAAGGACTAATTTGTTGTTGCGACATGTGTTGTCTAGATCCATATTCAAGGTGCCTAAAAGCCAATTTGTCCAAGAATTAGTTTTATTAGGCATGAGAACATGTAAATTGCCAGTCATGTTTAGGACATAGTAATAGTGTGATGGCAAGCATGCAAGCATTCAACAAGAATTAAAAATTTTGCTTAAGATGGATTTTAAATCATGTCTTTGCAATCAAAAATATTAGCAAAACACATTTCTAATTCTTACCATATCTAAAGTTTCTCACATATTTGAACAATACAGCTATAATTTGATTTTCCAAAGCATTTTACGCGGAAAGGAAAACTTCCCTAAAATATGGGTGTATAAAGTAAACACTTATCAGACTGGTTCAGATCTGTTCCCAGACTTGTTCATGTTAGCAGTGTTTACTTTAGTTGTGTATGCCAAGTAACCGAGATTGCTTGTCATCCACAACTAACTCATCTCTCTTGTTTTTTTAACCTTTATAGTGCATCAACCCTTATATCACTTACATTTCAATGAGAATAAACTAAACCTATTACATTCTTGATCTTGATCTTCATGCAATCTTCAAGACTTTGCTTCAAAGCTACGTCTTGTTTCCATTGAACTTTACGTTTGAAACTTGTGCATACAAACAAAACATATATATATGTAATATGATAGTTCAATTATTTAGGTTTGTCATCATTCAAAACATAAACCATAGATTCCCTATCAACGGTAGTAAACCAGCTACCTTATTTGGAATACACACAGTCACAACAACACTCAATCCAAATTAGAATGAAAGCGAAATAATCCCAATTAGATTGAACTCCATCAACCCAATTTGGGTTAAAGCTATAAAGTTTTTAACTATGGTTCACCAAATAAACAAAACGCCGTTATACAATTCACCTATGACTCACAGTAATAAGTAAACTCGAAATGACAGCCATATCTTTGATATACTTGGGAAATATATTTGTGGGATATACTAGAATTTTACTTACTTACATCATTTCTATTTTAAACATGTACACATCGACAAGCATTTAATAACACACTATTAAATTGAATAAAAAAACTTGAATAACCTTTATTACACTCCTTACTTTCAATTTCATCCATTAAAATATTAAACAACTTTCAAATTTTAATTTAGTATTCTCCAACTTACACATAACTCCATTATCATCAATACACTATTGAAAATCTGTAAAATTAGCAATGGTGCTAGTAAGTAAATAGAAGGTTTTGTATGGACTCAGTCCACAGTAAAAATATTGTGAGCCCATTCAAAATCACGTGACTTTTATAACTCTTTATTAAAATCCTTTCCATTCCATTTAGATTATCTTTACCAAACGCCCCGTAAATAGTTTTTTAACGGCCAAACAAACTTTGCTACTTAGATGGAAATTTATTTGCGTTATTTTATTTCCATCAATATTAAACTTCTTCTTCTCTTAAAAAAACGTTAAACTTCTGATTTTCTTCTTTTATTTGATACATTTTATATTAAACTTGTGTGTTGTGAATGATGATATGGTGTAGTATAATATGAAATGATGTACTTCTATATCATAAATTACGTACTATATTTCACATTATATATTATGCGCATGTATAATATAATAAAGTACTTCCCAATGATGTACAGTACTTTATTTGTATCATATAATACCGTAAGTGGTTCAATACAATTTTGGAGCATGCTTATCATTTATAATTTTTTTTAAAAAAATGATATAATGTATATCTGTCATATATGATATACTTTAAGATAATACTAGTGGCACACGGCGCGCACATGCGCGCCGTGTTCCACGTTGTAATACTTTAAAAGTATTGTATTAGTTTATGTATTTAATTGGTAATTATTTTATTTTAAACTTTTATTAAATTTTAATGGTTTTTATATAGTTTCTATTGAAATTTAATTGCGATTTCTTTTCTGAAAATTGTATATATATGCGCGTTATGTTCCACCTTGTCACACTTTTGTTTGATGGTTGTTAGTTTCGAAAACGTAATGAATAATAATTAATGTCACGTCTAAAATACGTTGGAACCCATAAAATATAGCTAATGGTGTAATTAATGGTAACAAGAGCAAAACATTTGAGCATGATAAAATTGAAACTTTGATTTAGTTATTGTTATTGAGTTTTTAGCGCAATTTTTAAACTTGTTATGATTTTTTAAAACTTTTAGTGACCAAAATTTGTGAGAAAGGATCTTTGTTCTAAATAAATTTGAAATTTGGAAGAAAGGTCCTTGTTTTATATGAAATTTGTGAGCGCGACCACCATGGTCTAGATGAAATTGAAGGTTTTATTAACTTATTTTTATTATTATACGAATATTGAGCACAACCTTGGTCACCCATATCTTTGTACATTAGAAATTTCTTAAAATTGAAATATAATTTTCCTAAAAGTTTAGCAATGTATTATTCCTAATGGCACCTTGGATGTTCCCTTTTTTTCTCCTTTGTCCCGCCTCATACTATTCCTTTTATTTAAGCTATTAATATTCCATCTTCCCCCAATTGGATGAACCTTATTGGGTTTTTCCTAGATCCAATAAATTTAGTAAGATCTGCTGTTTGGCTAGCTTATGGTTTTGACTCTCTTCCCCAAGTATGAGAATTTAAATGGTTATTAAATCTAAATATTTTCTCAAGCTTAACTTTTCTGTTGGCAAATATTACTTGTCTGCATCATAGTATCCCCATTTGAGATATTCTCCTTATTCGTCATTTTGATGTTCATGTTAGCTGTCATATGTGTATTTCTTCCTCTTAATCTAGAACTCGTCTCTTTTGACGATTTCCTGTTATTTTACCTATCTAGGGCTACCCTAAGATCATTGTTTGGGTGGTGTTTGGCCCATCTTCCCTACTCTATTAGACACTATTAGACATATTCACAATTATTTACCTCTTCGTATCTATAAACTTATTTCCCTTCTTTGGAGTATTTAGAAATGTCGCACGCAATGTTGCTATTTTTTAAATGTCAACCTCTCTATCCCCTCCCCATTATTTATTCGTGTTAGTCATTCCTACTCTAAATGGTCTTATATTGCTTCTCGATCAATTTGTTCCTAATATAAACATTTGCAACAATTAATAGTACCCTAAATTTAATTTTAAAAAGGGGTTATTCCCAATAGTAACTATGATTTTTGACCGATTCCCAATGGTTACTATAAAACGTTTTTTAATCCCAAAAGTGACCATCTAACCTATAAAGTAACAAATTTCGAAACTTAAAATTCAACATTTTGAATCCAAAATTCAAGTTCGTACCTGTAAATTACTGCTAGCATGCATAAATTAAGAAGAATTGTTCGAATATATGGTTGGATTGTCGAATTTTTAAGTTCAAATTTTGTTATTTTTGATGGTCATTTTTGGGATTCAAAAAACAATTTAAGGTTACCATTGGAATTAAAAAAGCTCGTGATTGGGAGTCGGCTAAAGCTCATACTATATAAGTACCAAGGATTTTTTCTCTTGTAAAAATAATGGTACCAAGGATTTCTTACGACTAATCAAGGTATTACCTAATCAATTATGCAATCACAATCTATCTTTATGAATTCATGCATATTAAAGAATTTTAAAGAAACATCCTAAAAAATCATATGAAGTCCAATCAACTACTTTTGTAATGATGCATCCAACTTTCTTGTAAAAAAACAAATGATATATCCAACTTTTGACTAGAGTTCTAAAATTGATTTAGTCACATTCAATAAACACTACTTGTATTTCAAGTCAACTATTGATAATAAAATCAACTAAACGGGTTGTGTTCCACTTTATCATATCTTTTAAATTACCTACTTTAACACTAAGTAAATGGGCAAATAATTTAAGGATTAAATTATTACTTAATAATAAAGTGAGATTATTAATTAGATTGAATACAAAGACACATTCATATTGAAATTTCTATTGGTCATAATTTGATTACTTACTTTAAAGTTCTCACATTTAGTAATATAATTTTTTATGGATTTTGGATATACCACCTTTTAGTACCACTTTTAAAATCCCACCTTATTTTTTTTTTTAAATTCCACCTTATAGTTCCATTTTCTAAATTCCCCCTCTTAACGGATTAGTTACAGAAGTGTTACTTGTGGGTCCCACTTTGTGTTTTTATTGAAGTCAACCATACTCTTCCCCTTTTGACCCCGATAACTTCCCCTCTGCTTTCTCTTCATCGACAGCATTTCTCTTCTTCTTCCTCAATGTTAAACAAAGGAACAATACTAGTTTTGTCCGAAAATTAGATTGGAAATTAGGCTTAGCACGTGATTATCACCATCCATATTTGAGGGTCCTTAATCAAACCAAAATCAGTCGATTGACAGAAGGGAGAGACCATTACCTGCCCAACACCAAAGTTTCGACCCATTACCTGCCATTGCCGAAGCCGAATTACGCGACCCATTTGCATTCAATTGAAGAGAAACAAGGGTCGAAAAATCATGGGCCAAAGTGCGCTGTTGTTGAAGGCTGTGCAAGGAGGAACGAGGGATAAAATCTCCTCATCAGAACTGATTTCCAGATCTGAAATCACCTCCTTCTCCTTACTCGCTGCAATCGCATCCAACGTTGCCTGAGATTTCGCCGTGTTTTCAATACTGTCCGAGTAACCGAAGTGTTGTGACATTGACTATTAGACATTTTGAAATGCAGAACCTTCCATCCAAAACATGTATCCTTCACCCTTGTTTCTTTAATTAACGTGTCATAGAAGTTGCTCAATAATTGAAGTTCCGCCATTGTTTTTCTTCCTCGAGTGTATGTTGTCTGGTAGTTAAAATAGCAAAAACTAATTAAGCCATATCTATAGAAAGTAATTCTGTCCAGACGAGCTTGAATAACTTGTTCGTTTGTTCTTGTCCACCATCTTCCCCCTCTTGCTATTTGTTGTTTTATCTGGTCACTTTGTGCTTCAATTGTTGTTATTGATCCCAAATTTATTGATCATTTTGGAAGTTTAGTTGGGCAATTTTTTTTTTTCCGTATCAATGGGTATTTCATTATTATTTGATAAGAAGTAAGGTGAAACTTTGTGCTGAATGCAACAGGTTCTGAATAATTTCAATGGCAATGATAGAAGCAGAAAATCTTCTCTCATGAGAAAAATGGTGAAAAAAAAAGTCACAGAGGAAGAAGAAGAAGAAGAGAAAGGTTGTCGATGAAGAGAAAGCAGAGGGGAAGATGTATCGGGGTCAAAGGGGAAGAGTTTGGTTGACTTTAATAATAAAAACAAAGTGGGACCCACAAGTTAACACTTCTGTTAACTAATTCGTTAAGAGGTGGGAAAATTTAAGAAAATGAAACTATAAGATGGGAATTTAAAAAAAAAACAAAAGGTGGGAATTTTTAAAAAGTGGTAACTAAAAGGTGGTATTATCCAAAAAATCCTTTTTTTATTTGTGTATTATAATGAAAATATCTCAATCACGATGGTAACTTTGGCAATAATCCTCCACCATATAAATTAATTGTTGGTGCAGTAATGATTGAGACTACACTTGATAGGAAAAATGCATGAGTGATCCATCGCAACAACAATTGTGATGGGATTGAAAACTAACCACTCATAAGTGAGCTCCAAATCCGGATAAACTCAAAGGGTTAATTTGGTGGATACACCAATAAAAATCCTCCACCATCTCAACAATCACCCCTTGCTGCAATGGTACCTCTCTTTCTAAACAAGATTAATAAAAAGGCCTCCCAAACATCTTTACTTTATACAAACATGAAACATTATCATAATCTAAGATAGAAAGAGTTAGTTTATGAGTTAATAAAAGAATATAAGCCGCCGAACATAGATAACTATAGAGGCATTGAGCTTGTCATCTTCGGGCGGCACCTCGAACAACAAGAATAACACTTTTAACATCGGCATCCTTTGATTTTGTCTTCTTAGGAGAAATTTGAATCAACATTGCTTTTTCTTTGAGCCTGTCCAATTTTTCAGCAAAGACACTTGTCTGATCCTGTAGGAAAAAGGATAATAATTAAATTGGATTACCATAAAAAACCACACGGCAGCAAAAGTGACATAAGATGCAACAATTAAAATGGATTAATGTTAACACTTAACTGAAACAGTCTTTAAAAAAAATTAAAATCCACAACAATACTTCGCTAGTGTACAATAACACCTAGCAAGATTGCAATACCTATCTATATCCTTATCTATCTATCTATACTATATAAAAAGTTTATAACATGTTACTSTTAAGAGAAACAGTATGAACAGTGAAGGCAACCCCACAACACGCCACATCAGCAAGCCCACTACCAA
>SNQN01000345.1:95018-128884 GCA_008642245.1 Bassia scoparia | reverse complement strand
CACGACAAAAGCCCATTCAATGCAACCCCTAAAAGCCCACAACAAAAGCTCAATCCCATCACGAGCAGAGTGCCCACTATGAGCCAGAAGCTCCCGTCCCCAAGCACACAATTGCTTTGCCTCGATTCTGGCTGCAACTCACACTCTTTCTCAGCTCTGCCTTGACTCAAAGAAGCTAATTCCTATGACTGCCACTTCTCCTCTTCCTGTTGTTTTGTTGCTAAAACTTGCTAACCTTCTTCTCTTTTGGAGTTGTTGCGTTTTGTAGATGTGGTCGAATGAAGGCCAGGAGAACTTGAGGTGAATTTTGTTTGTTTTTTTTCTTATTTTTCTTGATTATTGTTTTTTCAATTTATTTTTAGCTTGATTTTTCCTTAATTTAATTTGATTTATTTTCGTCTTTTGAAGGTACAATGTGAGCAACTAATAAGGGGGATGGCATATAAAGCTTCTGAGGTGAGGTATATAAAAAGTTTATAGCATGTTACTATTAAGAGAATAGTATGAAGTGAAGGCAACCCACAACACTGCCACATCTGCAAGCCACTACCAAAGCCATCTCCAATGAACCCCAAAGCCACAACAAGGCTTCCATCCCCCATCCACGAGCAGAGCTCCACTATGAGCAAAGTCCCGTCCCCCAAGCACACATTGCGTTTTGCCTCAGATCTGGCGGCAACTCATCACTTTCTTTAACCTCTGGCCTTGATGCTCCAGAAGCTCAGATCTCCTATGACTGCCAACTCCTCTTCCTTGGTTTTTGCTGCTAAAAATTGCTACCTTCTCCTTTGTGGATTTGTTGCGTTTTGTAGATGTGGTCGAATGAGGCAGGAATCATTGAGGTGAATTTGTTGTTTTTTTTTTTCTTATTTTTTCTTGATTATTGTTTTTTTCATATTAATTGTTAGCTTGATTTTCCTTAATTTAATTTGTTTAATTTCGTCCTTTTGAAGGTACAAATGTCGGAATAATAAGGAGGTGCAATCAAGCTTCTGAGGTGAGGTTATATAAAGTTTATAACATGTTACTGTTAAGAGAAACAGTATGAACATGAAGGCAACCCCAACACGCACATCTGCAAGCCACTACAAAGCCCATCTCCAATGCAACCCAAAGCCCACAAAAAGGCTTCCATCCCCATCCACGAGCAAAGCTCCCATATAGAAAGCTCCCGTCCCCAAGCACACATTGCGTTTGCCTCAGATCTGGCTGCCAATCACTCTTTCTTAACTATTTGATGCTCCAAGAAGCTCAGATTATAGATGCCACCTTGTCTCCTTCTTGGTTTTGCTGCTAAAACTTGCTACCTTCTCTTTTGAGTTGTTGCGTTTTGTAGATGTGGTCGAATAGGCAGGATGAAGGAGGTGAATTTGTTTGTTTTTTTTATTTTCTTATTTTTTTCTTGATTATTGGTTTTTTCAATTTATTTTTAGCTTGATTTTTCTAATTTAATTTTATTTAATTTCGTCCTTTTAAGGACAATGGGCAGACTATAAGGAGTGGGCAATCAAGCTTTGAGGTGAGGTTTATAAAAGTTTATAACATGTTACTGTTAAGAGAACAGTATGCATAGTGAAGGCAACCCACAACACTGCACATCAGCAAGCCCACTACAAAGCCCATTCCAATGCAACCCAAAACCACAACAAGGCTTCATCCCATCCACGAGCAGAGCTCCCACCTATGAGCAAAGCTCCGTCCCCAAAGCACATTGCGTTTTGCCTCAGATCTGGCTGCCAACTCATCATCTTTCTTCAACTCTTGCTTGATGCTCCAAGAAGCTCAGATCTCTATGCTGCCACCTTCTCCCTCTTCCTTGGTTTTTTGCTGCAAAAATTGCTACCCTTCTCTCTTTTGGAGTTGTTGCGTTTTGTAGATTGGTCGAATGAAGGCAGGATGAACATTGAGGTGATTGTTGTTTGAATTTTTATTTTTTTCTTGATTTTGTTTTTCAATTTATTTTTTTAGCTTGATTTTTCCTTAATTAATTTGATTTAATTTCGTCTTTGAAGGTACAATGTGCAGACTTATAAGGAGTGGCAATCAAGCTTCTGAGGTGAGTTATATAAAAGTTTATAGCATGTTACTGTTAAGAGAATACTAGTATGAACAGTGAAGGCAACCCACAACACGCAATGCAAGCCACTACAAAGCCCATCTCCAATGCAACCCCAAGCCACAACAAAGGTTCCATCCCCCACGAGCAGAGCTCCCACCTATGAGCAAGCTCCGTCCCCAAGCACACATTGCGTTTTGCTCAGATTGCTGCCAACTCATCACTCTTTCTTTAACCTCTTTGCTTGATGTCCCAAGAAGCTCAGATCTCCTATGACTGACACTTATCTCTTCCTTGGTTTTTGCTGCTAAAACTGCTACCTTCTCTCTTTGGGATTGTTTGCGTTTTGTAGATGTGGTCGAATGAAGGCCAGGATGAACATTGAGGTGATTGTGTTTTTTTTTTTCTTTATTTTCTTGATATTGTTTTTTCAATTTAATTTGTTAGCTTGATTTTTACTTAATTTAATTTGATTTAATTCGTCTTTTGAAGGTACAATGTGCAGAATAATAAGGAGTGGGAATCAAGCTTCTGAGGTGAGGTTATATAAAATTTATAACATGTTACTCTTAAGAGAAACAGTATGAACAGTGAAGGCAACCCCACAACACGCCACTCTGCAAGCCCACTACCAAAGCCCATCTCCAATGAAACCCAAAGCCACAACAAAGGCTTCCATCCCTCCAACGAGCAGAGCTCCACCTATGAGCAAAGCTCGTCCGCCCAAGCACACATTGCGTTTGCCTCAGATCTGGCTGCCAACTCATCACCTTTTCTCAACCTCTTGCCTTGATGCCGAGAAGCTCAGATCTCCTATGACTGCCACCTTCTCCTCTTCCTTGGTTTTTTGCTGCTAAAAAATTGCTCCCCTTTCTTTTTGGAGTTGTTGCGTTTTGTAGATTGTGGTCGAATGAAGGCGGATGAACATTGAGGTGATTTCTTTGTTTGTTTTTTTTTTTTCTTATATTTTTTTTGTATTATTGTTTTTTTCAATTTAATTTGTTCTTGATTTTTCCTTAATTAATTGATTTAATTTCGTCTTTAAAGATACAAGTGAGACTAATAAGGAGGTGGCAATCAAAGCTTCTGAGGTGAGGTTATATAAAAAGTTATAAATGTGATGTTAAGAGAAACAGTATGAATAGTTAAGAAACCCACAACACGCCACATCAGCAAGCACTACCAAAGCCCATCTCCAATGCAACCCAAAAGCCCACAACAAAGGCTCCATCCCCCATCCATGGAGCAGAGCTCCCACCTATGAGAAAGCTCCGCCCCTAAAAGCACACATTGCGTTTTGCCTCAGATCTGGCGTCAACTCATACTCTTTCTCAACCTCTTGCTTGCTGCTCAAGAAGCTCAGATCTCTATGATCTGCACCTTCTCCTCTTCCTTGGTTTTTTGTGCTAAAAACTTGCTACCCTTCCTGCTTTTTTGGAGTTGTTGCGTTTTGTATGATGTGGTGAATGGGCCAGATGAAATTGAGGTGATTTGTTTTTGTATTTTTATTTTTTCTTGATATATGTTTTTTCAATTTAATTTTAGCTGATTTTTCCTAATTTAATTGTTAAGTTCGTATCCTTTAAGGTACAATGTGAGCACTATAGGGAGTGGCCATTAAGATCTAGGTGAGGTTAAATAAAAAGTTTATAAACATGTTACTAGTTGAGAACAGTATGACAGTGAAGGCAACCCAACAAGCCTACATCAGCGCCCACTACAAAGCCATCTCCAAATGCACCCCAAAAGCACAAAAATTTCTTCATCCCCATACCAGAGCAGAGCCTCCACCTATGAGCAAGCTCCGATCCCCAACACACATGGCGATTTGCCTAATCTGGCCTGCCAACCATCCTTTTGCTTAACTCTGCTTTGAGCCATTCCAAAGTCAGATCTTCTATGACTGCCACCCTCTCCCTTCCTTGTTTTTTGGCTGTTAAAAACTTGCTACTCTTTACTCTTCTTTTGTTGGAGTGTGTGGTTTGTAGATGTGGTCGAATGAAGGCCAAGATGAACATTGAGTGTAATTTGGCTTGTTTGTTTTTTTTATTTTTTCTTTATAGTTTTTTTTTAAGTTAATTTTTTAGTCAATTTAATTTTTACTTTCCATTAATTTATTGGATTAATTTCGTCTTTGAAGGTACAATGGAGAACTATAAGGAGGTGGCAATAATCGAGCTTTGAGGTGGATAGAGTCAAGTTTATATGAAAACGTTATAACAGTTAACTGTCAGGAAACATCCCATAACTAGGACGGCACCAGCAGCCCGTCACACACAGCCCCACATAGCATCCCAAGCAACCCCCCAAAAGCCCAACAAAGGCTCCATCCCCACCACGAGCAAGCTCACACCATGAGCAAGCCCCTCCCCAAGCAACATTGCGTTTTGCCTCAGATTGGCTGCAACTTCCATCACTCTTTCTTAAACCTCTTGCCTTTGATGCTCCAAGAGCAGATCTATGATATGCTCACCCACTCCTGCTTCCTTGGTTTTTTTGCTGGCAAAATTGCTAGCCCTTCTCTCTTTGGAGTTTTGCGTATTGTAGTGGTCGAATGAAGCAGGAGAAATTGAGGTTGAATTGTTTGTTTGCTTTTTTTATTTTCTTCTTATGGTTTTTATGTTTTTTTTCAATTTAATTTTTTAGCTTGATTTCTTTCTAATTTATTTTATTTATTCGTCCTTTTGAAGGTAAAAATGTGCAGACTAATAAGGAGGTGCAATAGAACTTCTAGGTGTTGTTAAAAAAGTTTAAACATGTTACTGTTAGAAAAACATATGTAACGTTAAGGCAAACCCACAACAACGTCACATCAGCAACCCTACCAAGCCCATCTCCAATGCACCCCAAAAGCCACAGAAACTTCCATCCCACATCAGAGCAGAGCCCACCTATGAGAAGCCCCATCACCCCAAGCAATTGATTTTGCTCAAAATAATTTCAAAAAATAAATTATAAATCAAAATTTAATTATAAAAATTAATTTAAAGTATTTAATTTTAAATAAAATATTTTAATATAATAAATTTCTTATATGTATTTTTATATTTAATATAAAAAATAAAAAAATTATATTTAAAATTTTAAATATTAATCAAAAAATTTAAATTTATTATTATTTTAAATATTTAATTTATATTTTTTTCATTTATTTAATTATTTATAATTATATTTATAATAATATTGAAATTTAATAATAATTTATTTATTTTTCTTTGATATAAATTTACAATTTTTTTAAATAATTTATTTTATTTTAATTTAAAATTAAAAAAAAATATTTAAATAATTCTAAAATTTAAATTTAAATTATATTAAATATATATTTTATTTATTTCTAAATAAAATTTATTATTTAATTTAATCACTTTTTAAATTATTTTACAAATTTATTTTTTTTAATAAATTTCAAAAAATTAATATTTTAAATTTAATTAATAAATTATTAATAAAATGAATTTAATTTTTATTTAAAAATTTTTATTTTTTCTTTTTTTTTAATTTTTTCAAAATCTTATTTTCTATTTTTAAATTCAATTATATTATAAATTTTTATTATTATATTAAAATTAATTATATTTTTTTAAATTTATTTATTTTTTTTTCTTTTAATTTAAAATTTTAATTATTTTTTTTTTATTTAATCTAAAAATATTCTATTTTTCTTCATTTATTCTTTTCTTTATTAATTCTATATTAAATCAAATTAAATTTTTTTTTTTTTTTTATTTTCTTATTTATCTGGCTGCCAATCATCACTCTTTCAACCTTGCTTTGAGCCACGAACTCGATCTCCTATGATGCCACACACACAGCTCTCTCTCTTCTTGTTTTTTCTCCTTGTTTGCTGCCCGGTAAAACTTGTAGCTACCTTCCTCTTTTGGAGTGTTGCGTTTGTAGAGTGGTTGAGATGAAGGAGGATGAACAGTGAGTGATTTTGTTTGTTTTTTTTATTTTCTTATTTTTCTCTTGTTGTTTTTCAATTTAATTGTTAGGCTTGATTTTCGCCTAATTTAATTTTGATTAATTCGTCCTATAAAGTTACAATGTGGAGATAATAAGGGTGAACAAGCTTTGAGGGGAGGTATAATATAGTTATATTAGTGAGAAACAGTATGATAGAAGGCACGACACAACGCACACTTATAGCACCTACCAAAGGCACTCAATGCAACCAACCCAAAAGCACGGTTCATCCATAACGAAGGCCTATGAGCAGCTCGTAAGCACATTGCGTTTGCCTCCGATCTGGCTGCCACATATATCTTTTTTTTAACTCTTGCTTGAGAATGTTGTGCTGTGTCAAGAAGCTCAGTCTATAGTGTGCTCCCACTTGCCCCACCTTCCTTTCCTTGGTGTGGTTGGTTTTTTGCCTGGTAAAACTTGGCTACCCTCCTCTTGAGAGTTTTGGGTATGTTGAGTGGTCGATGAAGGCAGGATGAAAATTGATGATTTCAGTTGTTTTTTTTTTTATTTTTTTCTTTATTTTTTTTTATATTGGTTTTTTTTTTTTTCAATTTATTTTTAGCTTGATTTTCTTAATTTAATTTAATTTATTTCGTCTTTGAAGGAAATGTGCAGACTAATACGGGGGTGGAAATCAAGCTCTGAGGTGGGTTAGGTCTAATTAGGATTATATTTCTATTTCTTCGCTCTTAGAATCGAATAATTTTGATCTAATTATTTAGACTTGATGATTATGGCATTGCATATTGTTGTTGTCTTCTTTGGCTTAATTTGTTTTATGTTGCTTGATCGACATTGTTTAGGGAGATGGTGACAAGCACAGGAAGTTCTATGTTGCTCCCATCTCTTTTGTTTATCGTGGTTCTATTACTTGAAGTTCTATGCTTAGATGATTTGATACATTTTGTCTATTAGTCTATTACTACGGTTTCTGTAATTCGAGGTAGCTATGTAATTAGTATTCTATTTGTAGCAAAACCATGTAACTCAACTACTATCGTTTGTTTTGTTTAGTTGATTTAGTTATCTTCAATCAATAGTCACTTAAAGTCGGGTAAACTCTTTTTCGGCGTACTCATGATATTGTCTTTACCAACAATATCAATCGTGCATTAAATTTATGGGAAAACATTCTCCTAATCACACTAAGGGTTAGCAAACCATTAGAGGCGATGCGTTTTGGCGGTTGGCTGTTAACATACTGTTTATAAGATGATTATGTTTGAAGGTCTTCTATTAGGAGATACTAGTCGTTGCACCGCGCGCATCGCGCGGAATCATCACCATTTATGCAGAAAACACAAAGGATCTCGAGCTATATATTAATAAAGAATCACTACTACAAAAAAAGCCTAAGAGACCGGTTGAGAAAAGGTCAAAGAGACCGCAAATCAACCGATCTCTAGGTGAGAGAGATCTTAGGTTAAGAGACCGGTTAGTTTTTGCGGTCTTTTAAATCGATCAAAGAGACTGGTGCTACTTTAGAACCGGTCTCTTTAAGTCTAATCAAAGAGATCGATGCTGACGTATAACCGGTCTCTTTGATACACACCTAAAAGACCAGTTCTGACATTTGACTGGTCTCTTAGGTGAATATTTTTTTAAATAAAAAAAATAAAGCTGGTCCCACTTACATCTCGATGCAAGCAGGCCAGCATTTTCAGCTTTTTTCAATATAGAAAAGATAAAATAATAAATAGTTAAATTAGACTATAACAAATTCCACAAAAGATATATCAATGCATCTCAACAAATTGAATTCTGAAAAATATAGTGTATTATACATTTATACATATATACGTGATACAAAGTAACAAACTAGAATAAAACAATTACAATTACAATGAGACTTATCAAGTCACACTTCAAATTCTGCTTATTTTATACCTGAATAAAACAAAAAAACAAATTAATAAAACAATAATAAAATCATACAAACAAAAATAAAACCCAAATCAGTATCAGACAAACCATAAAATAAAAATATGTAAAGAAAAAGAAAACTAAAAATGCTACACAATAATCACAAAAGAACCAGAAAATTGAAGAAAGAAAATCCTATAAAATTGAAAACGAAAAATGTCATAATAAGAAAATTGAAAAAAAAACACAAAAAATTGAAAAAATCCCAGAAAATAGACTACAAAAACTGAAAAACGAAAGTGCAATCATCATACTATGCAATAATCACAAAATTGAAAAAATCCCTGAAAATTGAAAACAAAAATGCAATAATCTGAAAAACAAAATTGAAGCCGAAAGATGAAAAAAAAACCCCAAAACAACCAGAAAACCGAAATCCCAGAAATGAAAACCTAAATCGAAAAATGAAGATGAAAAAATCCCAAAAAAGAGTAATAATCAACTCTGGAATTAACTACATAAATTAAAAATAAATGAGAAATCCGGAAATTAAAATTTTACAGAAACAAAAACAAGTTTGAACATGAAAAAAAATCCCCAAAATAACCGAGAAGTGAAGAACGCAACTAATAATCGGGAAAAAAACTGGAAAAAATGAATTAAACCCAAAATCGAAGTTGAAAATCGAAAAGTACATTAAAAAAAATTGATAAAAAAAACTCGAATAAAAATAAA
Organism: Bassia scoparia; assembly: GCA_008642245.1. Lineage (NCBI taxonomy): Eukaryota > Viridiplantae > Streptophyta > Magnoliopsida > Caryophyllales > Amaranthaceae > Bassia > Bassia scoparia. The sequence continues at coordinate 120,264 of SNQN01000345.1, read as the reverse complement.
CAACGAAAATCAAAAACGAAATAACCTAGATCTACTTTTACCATTAGTCTTGAAAGTACTAAACAAAATCGAACAAAACTTTGAAACAAAATTAAAAAAAACCCGACAACCATTAAACAAATATAACCTAGATCTACAAATAGGTAATCCAAAAAATCTGAAAAAATGCCCAAAAATAACTAAAAAATCAAAAAAAATACCTAAAACAAAGGAGAAGATGACGAAGAGGGATGACGGTTGATGGCGAGGAGTAGGATGGCGTCGCAGTGGTGTTGAGTGGTTTATTTAGAAAGAATTGGGAAGAGTTGAAGTTTGAAAAATGAAAAGGGAAAAGAGATGAGAGGAGAGTGGGTGAGGGTGAGGTGTGAGAAGACAGAGGGGAGAAAGAGGAAGCCGCGTAAAAAAAAAGAGGAGAGAGAGTGAGGTGGACGGATATTGAGAGATTGAGAGATTAAATAATATAAACGTGAGGTGTTACGTTGCTAGAGAATTGAAACTTTGGGCCCACTAAGATCTAAGACACCGGTTTTAAGGTAAAACCGGTTTCTTTGTTGAACTTGAGAGATGTGTCATAATAACCGGTCTTTTAGACAAGTCTAAGAGACCGGTTTTCATGAATATCCGGTCTCTTAATTTAAGAGACCGATTTTCATACACCACCGGTCTCTTAAATTTGGTGTTTTATCCAATTTTTTTACTAGTGAATATACAACGTCATAGGCAGTGAGTACCCACAAAGCATTCATTGAGAGGCAACTTCACCAAGGTTATTATTTCAAGTGCAACTCTAGATTATTTACAGTACAAGACCTCTTAAATCTTGATTCATTATTAGAGGCAATGACATATATAGACCATAGTTAAACATAGGCATCTGCACAAGTGAATTACCTATTCAATAGGTTTTCTATGTTTTCATAATTCATACTTGACCTAATATAGTGGGTGTTGTGTAGGATTTATACTCGTTTTTTCTATGTTCGAGCACAAAATGGAGCATACTATTGTTCTGATCCATAGATTCTCTAATGATGTAATTGGAATAGGTGAACAAGCTGCAAAAACACAAACTACTTCTTTAAGACCAAAGACAACTGATGAGGGACTCTAAATTAATTTGAAACTAACTTGCATGAAGTCTCATCCTGATTGGTATCCTATACGATTGCTTTCTCCTGTTCAACAATGCGTATGACCCACCGCAACACATTATTTAGGGATAATGTACTCGTAGGGGCAATCTGCAGCAACATTTTCATGCTCTTCACCTGATCTAGCCTCCTTGAAAGCAGGTGTGAAATGTTCCTAAAAAAGATATTGAACAAACAAAACATGAAATACACAGGTTACACAAGCTAGACAACACTAAATATCTAGGAAAGTGAATGTGAATAGTAAGATCTGAAAACAAAACATCACACAACACAGCAACACACAAAAAGATAAAATATTGGGGTTAAACATTTGAAACTAGAACACTACATATGCATAAGGATATATAGTCTATAGATATAAAAAAAAAAGTAAAAAATAATTCAACTTCCAACAAAATCGACAAGCTAAACTTACACTCTACTGGAGCAGTATGCTATAAGCAGACCCACTCCATCAGAGAACAAAATCACTAATCCTACTACAATCGAATCCAAATCCGCTTAGAGCTCCCACCTGTAGCAACAGACCCCTTAATATAACCACCTAGGACAGAGGAACACACTAAGTCTAAACCAAATACCTTGATAATAAAACAAGAAAAACTAATTAAAAGCAAGATGCTCACAAATGACACAAATTTAGCAAAACCATACAAACTACAACTCCACATATGACATTTACCTTATAATCTAATATAAACCTAAATCCCTGACAATAAGATTCATCATCTTACAGCTCACAACCCCCTTACAAGCCAATAAACCCCTGAAACAAATCACCACGGTTTGAAAAGGCAAGATGATTAATCTAACAAATCAATATCAAAAACAAAATCATGGCAAACATCAATCCTTTTTATGACACACGACAAAAAAAAAGAAGAATTCACCTATTATTCACTCGAAACAAAGATGATCCAATCCAAACCAAAACACCAACATGTGACACACGAAGAAAAGGAAGAAAAAAAGTCACCCAAAAATGCAACAAAAACCATGCTAAAAGAAGGAAAAAATAAGATGTATATAACCATAAAGCACGGGAATAAGAACACCCCAAAATAACAGGCTTACTGTAACACCAGCACAACAGCAACCTTCTACCTTGTATACACCCCTATTCGTCACCCCCTTCCAACCTCTGACGAATTACAATCCTTTTTTGTTACGTAAAATACATACAACTAACTAAAAGCAAGATGCCCACAAACGACACAAAACTAAAAAAAAAAAACAACCCAAATTGCAACTCCACATATAACATTTACCTTATATCCTGGTCATGAAGAAGACATATCATCATCTGCAAATTTTGAAGTTTTTGTTCCATTAGAAGTATTCGTCGCAAATGACCTAAGACAATGATCTAAGCTACAAAGCCTTGTAAGTGTCTCCACATGTCATAAGACTTGGACTAAATTACTATCTTGTGAGATATCAGCTTTGTTCTTGGGCTTGCTGCTCAAGTTAGTTTCAAGAACGAGGCTGAATTGGTGCCCCAACCCTACAAAAATCAAAAATAAACAGTCAACAATAATCAAACAAAAAATGTCTCATGATCCTCAGTAAAATCCTGTCTCTTTTCTACCGATGCACTTGATGCTAATACAATCGATCTAATTGTTTGTCATGAAAAATAAGAAGTATTACTCGTGTAAGTTGTATCCATGTGTGTGTGCGTGCTTCGGAATGATCACTACATAATATTCAACTTCTTTTCTTGTAGATTGTAACACAAGAGCTACTGCTACATTTAATATATGATCATACATATATCATGTATATGCACATATCCTTCATACATGACTTATAAATTTCAACAAAAAAGACAATCGTTTATCTACACAAAGGTTGTAGCTTACCAAATTAATCATACATAAGCCACAGCATCAAATTTTAAGCAACTAAAACTCAATAATTATGCCAGGCCTAGCATAAACACTAGTTGCCCAACATTTTCCCAATAACAATCCTCATAGTCAAACATTAATCACATAATCTTCATTTGCAATCCCTTTATTCGTGTCTGAACAAAAGACATAACTTAGCACAACTAAACATGACTCACAACTTTAATCAAACAAACAAGAGCTAAAATCCCTTTATACAAGAATACAACCAAAAACCCAAATCTTTGACAAAGCTAAACTCCACCCTGAATTCGATTAATGAAATTATTGAGAGGGAAAAAAACTTGCAAACCCAAGAGTCAAAACCCCACAAAAGATACTTTATCAAAATGATGTAAATTAAAGAATGAAAGATTAAAAAAATGAAAAATAGAAAAGGACAACCATACCGATAAAAATGAAGTTGATATCACAAACACAACACTGGAAACCACGGAACCGAATCAAACACAGAAATCGTTGCCCTGTAACAAAACCGAATCAAATCAAGATTGTAACTTTGCCTTTACAAATGAACATCTAGCTTAAGTGCAGTAAGTAGATCCTCTGCAAATGTTACATTCATATTGATATATTAGTTCATGCACCTCCCATCCTCCTTAAATTAATAACAAGTCTCAACTCATTCATTGCCAAAGTGAACACATTTAATTTTCCATACCTTAACATTCCAAGATTTAGGAGTTCGGAAATAGCATCATCCAAGATCTGACGATCAGATTTCTTGGCCAAAAGCTTCGATTCCTTCACAACGTGAATCCCCACCCTCATCTCAAATTAGGCGAGGACAAATCCTTCATCTCTTTCTCAACGCTTTCTCTCTCCCTCGACTCAGCCTCAAAGCAAATTTATTGGAAAATAAACCACATATTTGAAAAGGATTATGCGCATGGTTTACAAATAAAAAATCCCAAAAACTCAACCCTAAAACAAAAACTCAATTAAAACTCAAAACATTTATTCGCTAATTGAGTTTTGCTCAAATTGTATTTTTGGCATCTCCATAACTGAACAAAAACTCCACCTAACATTAGCCTAAAAGTGAGACAAAATGAAAACCCTAATTATCAAAATCATGCAAACCCTAAAAACATAAACAGCCCCAATCCTCCAACCCATTTAACAATAAGCCTAAATGTGGGACAAAATGAAAACCCTAATTATCAAAATCAAGCAAACCCTAAAAACACAATCAACCCCAATCCTCCAACCTATTCAAATCTTAGATCCAACCACAAATAAACCCTAAAACATTAATCAAACCCGCACCAGCGTTAATTAAGAGTAACAAGACAAACAGTAAACTAACCTTATGCAAAGATGAAGCATCCCAACTTGAAAAAACAGGTTGGAGTCCCTAGTTTGCAGCACAATATAAGGAAAGGAAAACTGCACGGAGAAATCGACATGGAGATGGTTGAGTTTCAAAATTTGGGAACTAAGCCTTTAGAAGAGGAGAAAGAGTGAATGATAGGAAGATGAATGAAGTCACAATCGTGAAGAAAGAGAATGAAGGGGTAAGTATTGACATTAGGAATAGCTTCACACATGTAACATTATTACAAAAATAAAAAAGGAAATAGTAGTTATGGCATGCTGTAAATACTAAATCAAAGAAAGGGCAGTTTTGTAATTAGCATTTGGCAAAAATCTAAAGCTCTCACATTTAAGGTGGATGGGATAATGTGTTTTTGCCTCATATAATATATTTTATCTTATATCTTATAGTTGCGTGTGATATTATGTACTTGTGAATGATCTAGTGTACTTTATAATTTAAATATAATATATTTTTATATCTTATAATATGTACTTTGTGATATAATATATTATATCTTATATACTTATGAATGATATAGTATACTTTAATATGGTATAATAATCTATATATCGATACCTAGGAAGCTCGGACACTTCACCAAGGTAACGTGTCTGGTGTCGGACACGTGCCGAAACCGACACTCCTCGGACACGCATAAATCCGTGTCCGACACACAAAAGGACGTATCCAATTTTTTATTATATTTTTGGACACACGGACACGTATAGGAAACATGATGGACACGTGTCGGACACATTTTCGAGAACAAAACTTGTCTTCTCCTATTCTAATCTAAAACCCTAACCTCCATTATATCATTTTCTTCTACAAAACTCACTAAATTAACCCAAACCAATAGAATTCGTCTTCTCTCTCCTCATTTAGGTGTTCCAAGAACTCCTGTTCTCTCTCGTCATTTACGTTGCTCTTACTAATTCATCGATCGCTGATTTATTTCACTTATTATTTGATTGGTTTTTTTATTACTTCCTCCGTTTTTTAAAAAGTGCACCAGTTTCTAATAACCGAAATTCCCCAATAAATGTGCCACTCTTATTTCATTCCTTTTTTGGAATGGAGACCACAATTAAAAAACTAATACTTTTCTCTTTTATGTGGGGACCACAATTAAAATACTATTTTTTCTACCACTATTTTATTAAAAAATTTATTAATACACCTACTTTATTCATTTTTTACTCTTTTTTGCTCCCATCTACACACCTCATCACACTCTCAAAAATTGCCTAGGAGTCCGTGCAACCCACAATGGTGCACTTATATAAAAACGGAGGAAGTATTTGATTTTGTTTCACTTAAATTTAAGGATATTTATCGCATAAATCTAACTTATTTCAATTTTTATATGAAAGTGATATTGTTAAGGTGTTAATTTACCTATATTAAATGCAAGCTTGAAAAATCATCTTCAATTTGATATATTTATTATGTTACTATTCCTGTGTCCACGTGTCCGCTATTTTTAAGTTGACGTTTTCCCGTACCCGCCGTGTCGTGTCCGTGTCCATACCCGTATCCGTTTTGGTGCAACCTAGATTGATCCTAAAGCAGTCCTCACTAACAAAAGTTTTCCCTCCCAAACTTATTGCTTTTTTATTTTATTTTCATTACATTTATTTTATGAGCAATTTCCTAGATACACTTATTTCATTGTTGTCATTTTCTAATCACATTGTGCAAATAAATTTTTCAACTCAATATTTTTAAATCTAAATAAATTAAATTAATTTGATTGTTTATCATTTTTCAAATTTTAATTAATGATTTTGTTACTAAGGCCCCGTTCTTTTAGGCGAAAGTAAACTGAACTAAACTTGAATGAACTGAAGTTGGCTGAAGTCGACCGAATTTAGTTGAATTGAAGTGGGTTGAACTCAACTATATAGAGCTTGAGTAATCTGAACTGAGCTGACGTCATATAATAGCTAAAATAAAAATGAGCTAAAGTAGCTAACTGAGTTTAACTGAACTAAAGTTGGATGAAGTGCGCCGAATTGAACTGAACTGAAATTCGTTGAACTGAACTGAAGTATCTTAAAATCAAACTAAAAAAAGAATAGTGCCTAGCTCATATTGTATTTCTTTTTTGAGAAAAGGTAAGAAGAAATTTTATAGCTCAAAAAAGGTATTTACAACTTATATATATAGCCAAGTAAAAGGCCAAGCCTAGGATGAAAAAGCATCATCGTCCATTCCAAGGCACCTTCTAGGAAGGCTACAAGGAAGAGACTAATCATTTGCAGCATCCCTGGCAAACTAATTACATTAAGATGCTCAGGCACTGTAATCCCCCGCAAATTTCGGATATTTATAATTATATTTTCTTATAAATATAAAACAATTATTTTATAAAACGATTCGATTTATTTAAATTCTATTTAATTTTTATCATTTTTCGCTTAAGATATATTTCATAATATCTTTTTACTTGATTTTATTTATTTTATCCAAAACAATTGTTTAACAAAAAAAAAAAATAAGAAGAAAAGATATTCAAAAATTAATCTAACAAAAACCTAAATTATTGAAAGGGTTTTTATCTTTCCCTACTCCTTATCACGCCTCATTCATTATTTTTACAAAAAAAAAAGAGAGAGAGAGGAATACGTGAGAGCAGAACCGAAGGAAGAAGGGAGGTGGTGCTGGTGTGCGTTGCTGCCTCTTCCCCCACCGCCGCTGCCTGCCCACCGCCACCGGAGCCGCGACCACCTGCTGCGTGGGTTGTTGTTGCCTTGGTTGTTGCTGCCGGCACACTGTTGTTGCTGCGTTGTTGGCTGCTTGCCGTGCCCCACTACCGCCCCTGCCTTGCGCCACCGCTGCTGCCACCGGTGACCGCCCTTGCCATCGTCGTTCGCCACCGTCGGTCCTCCTCTCTCCCTTTCCATCTTTGCTGTCCTTTTTCTTCTTCTTTTCCATATTTCAAATTCATGCTTTAATTCATTATTTTATGTTAAATTTTATAATCAATCACTAATACAATTATTTTGAATATGTTGTTAGTATTATCAACTTGTTTTTATGATTTTAATTTGAATGGAAATTTTCTGATTTGTTTAATTATAAAATTAGGGCTTTAAATTGGTGATTTTCATGTTTTAAGGGTTAAAGATTAATTAGTACTTGTTTTATGATATTTTGAATTTGTATGACATTAGAAGTCGAATTTTTAAGAATTTAAACAAAATTTCAGATTTGATTACATGTGGATTTTGAGATTTTAATGGGTTTTAATCATGTGTTGGTATGAGAAAAATTGTTTATAAACTATTATTGTTTGAGTATGTAAAAGCTTAAACCTTCTCTTTAGCAAGTTTCAATAAATTCCAGATTTTATTTCAAGAGTATTTAGGAGTTTTGAAGATCCTAAATCATGTTTTAAATGAATTAAACTCATTTACGAACTATTATGTATGTATACAAAACCTAGGCCTTTTCTTTTACAAGTTTAAGTAAATTTCAGATTTTTATAAATATTCTTGAAKYAATTGTTATTGAAAAWAATRMGTTYTCACTTGAAAATCAATGGGTTAAYATATTGTATCACTAGTATGCATATGTTTTTGGAGTTTTTAAAGGTTTTGTATTAAGGGAAATTTTTCAGATTTATTAAATGAATTAAAAGGGCTGAATTCCTTGTTTAAAAGAGGTATTTTCATGATTTTTCAAGATAAGACTATAGTATAATGTTTATACTATCAATGGGGGTTTTTGTGAGGCATAAAAACACGATTTTAATAACTTTTGAGGCGCATTAAAACTATTTAGTATTGCTGTAAATTAAATGTCGCGTGTGTTGATTCGAGTTTTGTCAAATGATTAGGAGGAGACTTCGTAGAGGTCGATTTCTGAGTATTGGATTACTTTTTGTTCAATTGGCTCTAGGTACATACTACTTGCGGAATCTTGATCTTAAAGTTGTTTGAGGATGTTTGATAACTTAGAAGCATGAGTAGGAAACGTCCATAGAATTATTTGGTAGTCACGAGTGAATTATTTTATTTGTGTCTTGGTCTGTAATTGGGGAGATTGAGGAATATTGTGGAATTGATTATTCATGGGTTTTGGATATGGAGGTTGATAACTAGTCAATTGTTTTTAATTAATTGTTTTGGTCTATAGAGGAATTAAATGGAGCCAAGTATAACTTGTTCCATGAGGTAATTGATAATACAAGGATGAATTAAGTGGGGTCAAGTTTAACTTACTCCATGAGGTGATTTATTACTCATTCATGACATGGTGTATGAATTGAGAAAAGGGAAGTGTTCAAGTCTTAATGACGAGGTTAGTTGGCTTGTCCATCAAGTTTATTATTAAAGTATACGGTTCGTGTTAAAGATTAATGTGATTGTGGTTTTGTTTTGTGAGTCATATAAACTTGTCAATTAATTAACAGCTAAATATAAACGAGAATGAGCAATAAAACTCTGGACTTGTGCACGTCTAGAGTATTGACAATTCAGGGGTTGGGGTTGCGACTATATTCGCTTCCTTTCGAGAGCGCGTTTGATAAACGCATCTCTCTTCACTATTTTATATAACGGATTTTATCCGAATTGGGTTATGTTGAGATCTCATCTAACTATGGTGACGGAGTCGCGCCGTTCGCCATCTGTTTACTGGTTTTTGATGCCTTTAGACGGGGAGGCATGGGTTCTGTGTCAACTCTGTGTCTGATGACACTTTGTCTGGTTGATGTTCCTAAATTGTGAACATGGGTTTTGGACAGCCTTGTATGTTGCTCATATCTTAACAAATGCAATAAAATGTATTGAGTCTTATATGGATCGGTAAGTCATTTTGCAGGTACAAACTAGTTAACGAAGCAGTTGAGGATTTTTGGATTTTGTTGTATTGGAGCAGCTATATGTAATATGTAATTGATGGTTTTGGTCTGAATTTGGATCAGTTGTTTATCTCATTATTGTTTAAGTGGTTATGAACACCACAATTAGGTTTTTCTTTTGTTTCTAAACAGGTGCGTAACTCCGGTATGGTCTAGTTTTTAGGGAGATGTCGTCCGTTTGTTTTCGTCCTTCGTATGTTGTATGTACTCAGCTTTGCTGATTGCGTGTTTTTGTGTTTGTGTATTGTCCACATTTTCTTACTTTGGTGGACCTGTGATATCCTTATTCACTTGGAATTTGGGAGCAGAATTTTACAGGACTTGCATTAGGTGACAGCCTTGGATGGTTGGGATGAGTGAGAGTCTATCGTACTTAAATAATTTGTTCAGCATCGTGAACTTACAGGACGATTTTATATTTTCGAGTTATTATGTTGAAAGGAATTATACCGTTATTTGCGAATAAGGCCTTAATGGTTCAACTTGTCAAAGAATTTTTAATTTAGATTTTAACACTTTGGTTTGAACTATTTTCTACTCTTGATTTCCGCTGCAAATTATTATTTGCCTCACGTTTTTAACACGTGGCGGTGAATGCCAAGGTTCTCCAAATTTTCATTTAATATTCCAAGGTAAATGGAGAATTATTGGGTGTTAGCACCATCTTCTATCAATATCACTAGTCTCCTTTGGTACTGTAGGACGTGGGCCGCCCTCACGTATAGCGGCGGCGGCTTGGTACTACTCGAGTGCTTGTCGTGGGCTGAGCCACGGAACCCGCACGTGAGTGCGTTGGGTAGTGTTCGCGAGTAAGGGGAATCGCCACCGTGCTAGAAAGTTATTCACGGACGCCAAACGTTGGTGCCAATCAATGGCCCACGTCCAATCAAGTAACCAGTCGTGGGTTCGGGGACATGGTACGAATCAGATCTGTAACCCAATCGCCCGGATGTAGCGGCCTACTCGGTCTATTGTAATTCCATTAAACAGATTATTGGATGCACACAATTACATTTTTAGCACTTAGAAGCGTACTAACCCTAAACAATTACTCGAAAGTGTGTTTCTATTATGCACAAGAGACTACCTAACCTAGAAATTGTCGACCCTTTGTGTTAATCAAGTTAACAACGGTGTAAACCGATTGTCCATGATTATCTGACTTTAAGTGATTCACATAATTTCGGTCTTTGTTTAGCAAAATATATACAAAATATACAACATGACATATGAAATATGACTTCAAAACATTATACAACCATCTTACCTAAATCTGCAAACAAAACAAGGTTAGTTTGTAACGAAATCGCGAGATCGAGAACGAATCTTCCGCCTTGAATCGCTATAATACAAAGACAAATAAAACAATTGTTAGTTCATGAGCGGCAATGAATCTTTGCCTCGTCACTATACAGAATAAGAATCGTTAGTATTGACAAGGATAATAAATAATGAAAACGAAATCAAAAGAACGAAAACAAAACAATGAAACATGGAAACTCTATGGAAAACCTACTATTTAACATGGAACGATTTAAAAAGTGATTCTACGTTGTTTAAATCACATTAAAACTCATACATGGTTGTCAATTAAAAGAAAGTGAGAGAGAATTATTGGTGAGTATCTCGGAATTCAACCTTGTTATCGCTTGTTGATTCGAAAGAGAATCGATGCTTTGAACTAAAAACGAATGTGTAATGTGTTTAGAAGTGTTTTAGAGAGAGAAAGAGAGAGTAGACGTAGGTCTCGGAAGTGCTGTAGTGTGAGTGTGTCCGGACTGAGCAAGGCAAGGTATATTTATAGGCACGAGGCAAAAAAACGAAGAAGGAAACCCTAGCGTATATACGTGCTTATGAGCGTTTACGCTGCCTTCCTGCGTATATTCGCTCATGAGTAGCGTTATACACTGCACACTTGCTAAAACTTTGGAAATCGACTAAGGCTTGAAGCTGCGTATATACGCTGCTGCAAACTCTGTGCGTATATACGCTCCTGATCAGCGTATATACGCTCATTTCTGCGATATACCGCTCCATTTCTGCGTATATCATTTCCAAAAATCTGAAAACTATTCAATTCGGAATAATCTTTGCCAATGTCTCGATTTTCTCTAAGATTACGGATTATTCTAGACGCCTCCTTTCGCAAGAAAAGGTACGTTCTAGAACATTCCGGCGTATTTTCTAATTATTCATGTATTCTCTGCGTATTCTGCGTATTTAAACATTGCAAAATTCATAGAAAATCATATAAATCAGAAAATAATTTAAAAATACTGGCGGATTCAGAAAAATGTCGAACATGATGAAAAACAAAAAGCATGAGAATCGCCAGTGTAACTTGTTTGAAAACCTTTGAGAACCTTTGAGAAAACTGAATGGAAATATTTTTGCCTTATTTGACCTTGCTTTCATAGTTTACGAGTGTGAGTAGACTCCGACGTATTTCCAACTTTTGTGATTCAAAGCATCTTTTCTGAGTCGAAACAAACGCGAGACGCGGTATGTTTCATCACGGATTACTCATTTGGGGAGACACATTTTCAGGTGTCTACAGTAACTTAGCCAAAAATCAAAAATCTTCTATCAAGATCACTAGTCTCCTTTGGTAACACAGCCAAAAATTTATTAGTCTGTTTTGTGCTTGGTGAGGCCAACCTAGTTGGTTTGACCTTTTGAAAAGCGCTTATGCTGTATGTGATGTTTTCATGCTTAATAATATTTCCTTTTTACCGATAAAAAAAACACAGCCAAAAATCTATACAAAACAATTTTCTTAAGATCCCTAACAACTATATCAGGTGTATCTACAGTTGTATCCCACACTGCCTTATTTCTTTGCTTCCATAACTCATAAATCAATGCTACAACACAGGTTCTAATCAACTTCTTCCGAAGCTTTCCCTGAACTGGATTCTTTAGCCACTTATTGCAATCATCCTTATTTATGAAAGTGTAATCTATGTGCATAGCCTGAGCAAAATGTTGACAAACTCTCTGCGAGCACATGCTGACATGAAAAGAAAAGATGAGAGCTACACTCATCCTGCTGTTGGCACAGGGGACAGAGCGTGTCATTGGTAATTCCCATTTTAGCTAATCTGTCCCGGGACTTTGATCAATTCCACATAAACATCCAAGCAATAAAGTTATGCTTTGGAATGTTTGTTTTGTTCCAGACCCAAACTGCCCAATCCACACTATTCTCCTGACTCCTTAGTTCCCTATATGTTGCTGATACAGAATACTTCTTCTAGAGCCATTGTGTGTCAGTGATCTTAGCCTACAATTGATTCTTCACTTTGCAAATTTGTTTCCAATACCATAGACAATTTGAGGGAGGCTTATAAGAATGCCAGTCCTTCTTCTTCATATATACATGATCAATCCACCTAACCCAAAGATTGTCCTCTTTAGCTATGTTCCACACATACTTTCCTAACACAGTTATATTGCAAATTTGACTATTTGTGACTCCTAGGCCACCATTCTTCTTCCTTGTGCAAATGAAATCCCAAGCAATTGGAGGGTTGTGATTAGTGTTGGTCATTCCAGTCCACAAAAAATTCCTGCATATAGCAGACACACCATCTAACACTGATTTTGGGATTATGAAAATGGAACTCCAACAAGAATGAAGATTCATTAAGATAGAATTAACAAGTTGAGTCCTCCCAGAATAAGACAAAGTTCTAGTGCCCCAACTCCTGATTCTCTGCACCACCTTCTCAATGAGGAATTGTCAATTAGTTTTAGAAAGCTTCCTGGAATTAATGCTAACTCCCAAATAGGTAAAAGGGAGAGAACCTTCAACAAACCCAGATGAAGAAAAGATTTTATTCTTGATAGCACCATCCATATTACAAGAATAAATGGCTGATTTGCATGAATTTACAACCAAGCCAGATGTCTCAATAAAAGTAGCTAGTCCCCTCAAAATCAACTAGATAGATTGTACATCTCCCCTACTAAAGATTAAGAGATCATCCGCAAAAACTAAGTGGTTTAGCTTTAGCCTGCCATAGCTATCACAAATAACAGAGGAGAAAGGGGATCACCTTCCCTTAACCCCTTTCTCCCTTTGAAGAATCTATGTGTTGATCCATTCACTTTGAGAGAGTATGTAGGTGTAGTGACACATGCTCTGATCCACTTGATAAAATGAGCTAGAAATTGCATAGTCTGAAGCATTTCAAACAAGAAATCCTAACTAACAGAATCGTATGGTTTCTTGATATTCACCTTCAAGAGGCAACCTGGAGGTGATTTCTTCCTACCATAGAGACTCACAATGTCTTGAACAATACTGACATTATGAATTATTTGTCAACCACTAACAAAACCAGCTTGATTAGAAGAAATCAGGTCAAGCAAAACAGATTTTAATCTATTACACAAAATTTTAGTAATGCATTTATAAATTGTGTTACAACAAGCAATGGGTCTAAAATCTAAAACTGAAGTTGGATGATTAACTTTAGGAATTCAAGTGAGAGTAGTACAATTTATAGCTTTTAGCAATGTACCTGACTGGAAAAAGTCTTTGATTGCAGCGTTAACATCTGCACCCACTATATGCTAGGTTTTCTTGAAAACAAGAGCTATTATAGCCATCTGGACCAGCAGCTTTAATTCCAGGGATGCTAGACATACTCCTCCATATCTCCTCATCTGACACTGGCTTGAGAAGTGTAGTAATGTGATGTTGGATAATAGGCCCCAAATGAACTACCTCCTCCTTGATAGGTGTTCTTGCTCCAGATTCCTCACCCAACAGATGCTGATAAAAATCTTCAAAAGCATGCAGTACAGAATGTGGGTCATTATTCCAAAAGCCATGCCTGTCCATAATAGCCAATGCCTTGCTTTGATACCGCCTAACTTTAATGCTTCTGTGAAAGAAAGTCGGATTCTCATCACCCATTTTAAGCCATGTAATTTTCGATTTTTGTAAAAGTAAACTCTGATATGCTTTTTGCATCTGTAAAAACAGAACCCTTGCCTCCTGTTCTTTCTCCTAAATAGAGGGATTTTGAATGTCAGCATGTAAATCCTCTCGGGCTTTAGTAAAGTTCAGCTTAGCCTAAAAAAATCTTGCTTCAGTTCTGGAGTATGCATGTTTATCCAACTGTTTTAGAGCAGCTTTAACATTCTGCAACTTCTTAACCACTCTGTACATAGGGTAGCCCTGTACAGTAATCTTCCAAGCTTGTGTAACCATCTCAGTATAAGAAGGATGTTTCAACCACATGTCAAAAAACCGGAAAGAGTTTTTTAGCACAATTGTTAACCCATCAAAGCATACATGAGTTGGACTGTGATCAAAAGTCCTTTCAGGCCAAGCATATAGTGGACCATTGAAGAAGCAAAACAATGAACCCAATCCTCATTAACTAAGGATCTGTCCAATTTGGAGAAAACTCTATGTTGACCATGTTGTTTGTTGTTCCAAGTGAAGTCACAACCCATCTGAAGCATATCCACCAAATTACAAGACTTCACCCACTTTCTAAAGTCCTCAACCTCACTTGGCACCACTGGTCTCCCAATCCTATCCCCAAAATAAAGAGGAAAATCGAAATCCCCAAAAATCAGCCATGGCCTAGTCATGGTACTCCCAATGACAGACAAGTCTTTCCATAATTGCTTTCTTTCAGCAACAGAGTTCCTTGCATGCACAAGTGTGAAGTGGAAAGTTCTTTGCAATGAATAATGAAAAACCTTTGTACGAATACATTGGTTAGAAGAAAAAAGAATAGTGACCTGAAAGCTTTTAGGGAGCCAGGCCAACAAAATTCTGCCTCCCTTACAAAGAAAAAAATTTATAGAGATCCCCCACCCTTGGAACATCCTGATATGAATGTCAGAAAAAATTTGATTTTTAATCTTGGCCTCAACCAACCCAACTAAGCCCATCTGATTCTGTAGCAGCAAGTGAAGCACTTCTAGCTGCTTTTGGGGCTTGTTCAAGCCCCTAACATTCCACACAAGGGCACTATCCATTTCCCTCAAGTTGTTGGACAACAACTTCAGGGGTCTCTTTATTTGGGACCACCACTTGTCCTATCATAATCTCATTCCTAGACAATGCATCATATTTGTTATTGGTTAGCACTAGCACCACCTTATCCTTGCTTACAGCTTTCACCACCTTTTTAGGAGTAACAAAAGGTAATACTGGATCACTAGTAGAAGGTATCTCAGGACCCAGTTGTACCCCATGCACCTTATCCACAGTTGAATCAATGAACCCAGCAGGGAGTGGCTCTTTGTTGCCAATGGGAGCAACATGAGGTAGCTCCATGTTGCTAGCAGGAGCAGCTGAAGAGAGCTCGTTGGTGACAGCAGATTCCTTCACCACCTTAGATTTAGGTACCCATTTCTGCTTCTGCCCTTTCCTACAGTTATCACCATTATGCCCCAATAACCCACATTTGGAACATTTGATTGGTTTCCACTGGTACTGCACAGTCTGCACTACTCTGATCCCATTCTCATCATGAAACTCAATCACCTCAGGAAAAGGGTCATGTACCTTCATATCCACTAGATATTTAGCATACCCCAGTCTATCTGTATTGATAGTATTCACATCGGGTTGGATAGGATCACCTAATAACCCCACAATCTTACAAAGGGCTTGTCCCCAAAATTTAATGGGCAAATTAGGTAACTGAACCCAAATAGGCATTGTCATCACATCTTCCCATTGTTTTAAGAAAATAGGTTTCTGTTCACACAACAAATGATTAAGTTGCAGTGCTTTATTTTTGGTCTCATTATTCAGAAAATCGATCTAATCATGAAAACCCTTGGTTTTACTAGAATGATTTTATCCACATTAGAACTACCCCAAATTCTCCTACAAAGACCCTCAAACATCTTAATGCTTGGATTAAAACCCATTGTATAAGCAACAACAGCCATATTCCAGTATGAAATTAAAGTTCATCAACAACATCATCAAGTGAAAGGTGAAGCAATGATGGAGTACTTGAAGTGGGTTCAATCACTGTAGAAGTTGGAAAGTGTATAGGAAGAGTCCCCTGCACCACCGTATTAGTCGCAACTGCTTCCTCATCCTCCTTCGAAGCCATGATCGAATTTGTAGAAGATCCTCGCAATGGAACAATATCATCCCCTACCTGCTCACCATGCTTCCCTGTTTTCATCACTGTTACCCATTCTGAGAATTGAGTTTTCAATCGAGAACCTGACAGGCTTGTCGCGTACCTATCAAAAATAACCTATTAAAACTAACTAATGTAGCTAGTGGTAACAGGGTCGAATCCACAAGGAAGCAACAATTAATTATTAACTAATTAAAAGCATCTAGATTAGTAAAAGAGCCTTTGATTGATTATATTGACTACTACTAATGAAAGCAATGAATTAAATAAAAATAAACTATAATAGACTAAAGTCTAGGGCTATGGTTCACTATAGCAGTAATTGACAGCAAATTGGCATCAACAATTCATAACATGGCATAATCAAACAGGAACAAAGCTCTCTCGAATCAATTGAACCATAGAACTACTCCTAACCGTATCTCTCGACCTAGGAAAGTCTCATTCTACCTATTGATGTTGATCTTGTTCTAAGTCTCAATCGCTAGATCTAGAGACTTGTGACTAATCAGATTAAGCAATTAAGTCGGGCCCTACGAAATTGATTAACATGAATAACAATCTAATAGGAATTTGATTAAAAGCCAAGCCATGAATTGAATCAACCAATTATTAATCAATCATATTGCTATAGATCCCCAATCGCTCTAGAAATTAGACTACTCGCTCATAATTAAATTAAACATGATGATTGTAATTGGGAAAGACATAATCAAAGTAAAGAATAATTAAAAGCAATAATAAAACCTAGAATAATTGAAAGTAATAATCAAGAACCTAAAAATAATTCAAAACAATAATCAAAGCATAAACAATTAAAAGCAATGAGAAAACAAATTAAAGAAGAAAATAATTACCAAAGAATGATTGCAATTGATGAATGAATGAATGATTTCTATTGAAAATACCAAAGTTAGGGTTCTTCACAATAATACCTAATTGGGGTTTTTTCTCTCCTTGAAATTAATTATGGAAATAAAAGATTAAAAGATTAAAAGATAGATAACAAATTATGATTTTTCCCTTAAATACTCCCTAAAAAACTAAGATAGAAAAGCTTGCTCCTAATTACAAATATGCCATTACTAAAAACCCAGCAAGGAAAGCCAGATAATCAATAAAAACGAGCCCCAACCGATCGGATTAATGAAAGCCGATCGGTTCGCGACAGGTTCGCGGCAGATTCGCAGGGCTATCTTGCGAAGGCCATAACTCGAGCTCTGGTGGTCCAAATAAGGCGTGCGACCTATCAAATCAAAGCTCTCGAAGTCTAGTTTCCAATGCAGTTGGAATCGCTCCAATCCGACGTACGAAACTTGACTTATGGTCAGAAGAGTGAGCATGTGTCAAAATCGATGCTCTGCAACGATCAATCTCCACGTAGCTCCACTCTAACTCCTTGCTACTTCTCCTAAAGCTCCGTAGTGCTCGAAAATGAGTCCAAAATCCATCCAAATCAATGAAAGAAACCTGAAACTCACTTAAACACTGAACAAACAAATTAGTAGCAAAGACGGCCTTAAAAAGGCCAAAAACCATTCAATATAGCAAGAGAATGAGGGGAAAAACCATATATCTATACACTACATCAAACTCCCCCAAGCCAAACTCTTGCTTGTCCTCAAGCAAGCTAACATAGACTCTCGATCTAAACACGTCTCACCCCATAAAAACAACATCTCAACCATGCTCGCGACCAATTCCTCAACCAAAGATTCCAAGTAGTTCAATGCCTATCCAAGAACATAAATCATCCAAAACACAACTAGCCATCAAGTATAGAGAGGTGAATAGGAATCAAGGAAGAACTACTCACTAGTGACACTCCTCTCTTTGTGTGGTGGGTTAAAAATGAACCCATTCGCTCACCACCCCACATGTGCATAAAATGTGCACATGAATCAACTTTTTGTGGCCTAAAATACTAAAGGCACCCTCCCATCTCACCAACACTCATGTGTTTGAAAGGGTTATCAATAGCACTCAACCTACAAGTCGACTCGAAATGCATACACAACTCAACAACCTTGGCAAGGTACTCAATCTACAAGACACAAATGGACACATGTTTATCAAGTGAGGACTTTTAATAGCTTGTAATGGGGCTAAGGTTAGGGGTAGGATAAATTTTGGGATATGTGAGCTAAAAGTCTAACTCAAGGGAGCATACATCAATCAACACTAATAGCCAAGTGATAAGGCTAAGACAACTCAAAGCAAACTCCAACTCGAATAACCAAAACCATCCAACTCCAAGAACCGCAACTACATCGCATCATCATCTTTTTATTTTACAACAAGACACAAGTGCAAAGGCATTATATGACTAATAAACTATAAAATAAAACTTATTTTTGGATTTTTGATTTTTGATTTTTTTTTTCTTTCTTTTTTTTTTTGATAGAATAATACAACTAACTTTTGCCTTGCACTATACATAGAAACGATGACAATACTCAAGCTAAGGAACCAATATGAAACACTATACCACCCCAACTACCGACCAATCACGAGCCTCCAATAAAAACACCCACAAAACACACATCACCCTCCAATATGCTCCCCCAAGCCAAACTTGGGTTACTCGAACAAAGCCAAAATAGGGTTGTAATGTAGGTAATCATGAAATGAAAGGATTCAGGCTCAAAATCAGGGATCAAGGGATAATAATGTTTCTAAACACTGAAGCACGGCTCCTAACAATGAAAGCCTCCTATCATGCTCAACATATGACCAAATAGCCAACTAGACAAGTACCAAGCCAAGACTAAGAGATAGTGACACACCAGGAACTAGCACACAAGAAAGAAATATGAATGATTATCAATTAAGCTCAAATCCTCTCAAGCTCAGTTCTTCCTCGTTCCAAAGATACATCAGGCTAGTCATATAAGTCAAATTCAGTCAAGGAATCAGAAAAACAACCACAAGTTCACCAAGGTCGAGTTCAAGCATCACAAGCATAACACATTTTTCACAATGGGGCACAGGGAGACATGTTTTTCAAGAGAATCTATTTTATTTTCTAAGCTACACTATGAAAGCAATACATTTTTTTTGGTTGCAAGTAAACTCCCACTCCTAATGAGTGGTACAAACCTTGCAACTATCCTAGAAAGCAATTAAAACTATACTAGAAAGCGATAAACTTACCTCAAATCGCTAGCGTGCGCTTGACAAATTCCTCCCCCAAGCCAACCTTTGCAATGCCCTCAGTGCAAAAGGAAGGAAGTATATCAAGCGCATCACCATACATAGTGGAAAGAACGAAGGAATGAGAAAGATCTGACATGTTTTCGGCAATTTTTTCCTGACTGAAAACAAAAAGTGCCCAGAAAACCACTTTAGGAGCCGAATTTGGCAAAAATAGGGTGGTGCCCACTACTTGTAGTGGGTCCTTCTTAGAATGTCGTTTCCAGTCAGAAAACACTACTCTTTCACCCGATTCGGAGATGTTTGAAAATTTCGCGAAAATCCCCCGAACCGATCGGTTTAACCCAAACCGATCGGTTTCACCTGCACACTTAGTCAAATTTCGATCAATTCCCTCATCCTCACTCACATAAAAGCTTCTATACTACAACTACACTAGCTACATACTATTTCTACAAAGCATTAAACTACGGGTTGCCTCCCGCAAAGCGCTTGTTTAACGTCGTTAGCTCGACCTCTTATCCAAACAACTAATCAGAAGAATTCAAAGCCCTGAGTAGCTTGTCAAATTCCCCTGCAAACATGTTATGAAGCACTACATACGGCATGGGTACAAGCACCTTAATTAGCTCAAAAGGAAAGTTAGATTTACAAAACAAAAAATCAAAAGAAAAATCAAAAGAAAAAGGGAAATTAGAAGAAAGAGATGAGAATTTACAACTACCAGTCAGTTCCTCATTGGATAAAATTGACTTAACAAGATGACCATAAACATTACCTCCACTATAAATCATAGTCAATGGAGGAACCATATCCAACATTGGAAAAGAATTATGAAAAGATAAGGGAGCAGGCTCAACTTTAATAGTATCACTAACAACCTTACTCTCAACAACAACCACTTCTTCCAAAGAATGTGTAGCCAAAAGATCTAAATTATTAGTTGATTCCTCAACTAATGATTTTTCAACTAATGGATTAACATTCTCATGAATACTCATACATTCCTCCATCATCTCACTTCGATCATCCTCATTAGAGCCAACATAATTAGAACACTTACTCTCAAACCATCCATCATTATAATCATCATCATTGAACATATTTTGCTCATTAGATAACTGAAGAGAATTTAATCGTTGTTGTAGACAACGTTGACTCTCAACAATGTCACTTACTTGCAACTGAAAACTTTCCTGAAATTCTTTCATTTGCAACTGATAAATTTTCTGACTTTCCTGAAAATCTTTCATTAAAGCCATAAGTTCTGCTATATCGTTAGATGGTTCAGGAAGTAAGTTATCCATATCAAATTGAGGAGAAGAGTTATAAGCATGCATATACGAACCATTGTGAGGACAAAGGGATACATCATGGTCATAAGTGTAGCAATTAGAACAATAATAAGAAGGTTGAGATATATCATTGTAAGTACTATGTGTAGTGTAATTTGCTAGAGTTGGATCAACATGGAATTTCATCTCATCATCATAGGTCTCGCTAGCATATTGCATTATCACATTCAAACCTTCTTTTGGCGTTAATCTTTCAAATTGATAGTTACACTTATATTCTAACACAAGTTTTGTTACCGGTCTCGCACCCCCATATATCACGAAACATAACTCAACTTCGCTATAGAAATGGTGTGGACCAATGAAATCCCAAAGCCTATCAATATATCGCCAAAACACTTCATCCTCAGATTGAGGAAAAAAGAAAGGAATCTCAAAGTTTTCCAACATGCTAAAAATTAAAAATTAGTCATATGTACAAAAATAAAAAAAAAATAAGAAAAATAATCTAGACTCAATTAATTAACAATTAATATGCCGCTTCCCCGGCAACGGCGCCAAAATTTGACAGGCTTGTCGCGTACCTATCAAAAATAACCTATTAAAACTAACTAATGTAGCTAGTGGTAACAGGGTCGAATCCACAAGGAAGCAACAATTAATTATTAACTAATTAAAAGCATCTAGATTAGTAAAAGAGCCTTTGATTGATTATATTGACTACTACTAATGAAAGCAATGAATTAAATAAAAATAAACTATAATAGACTAAAGTCTAGGGCTATGGTTCACTATAGCAGTAATTGACAGCAAATTGGCATCAACAATTCATAACATGGCATAATCAAACAGGAACAAAGCTCTCTCGAATCAATTGAACCATAGAACTACTCCTAACCGTATCTCTCGACCTAGGAAAGTCTCATTCTACCTATTGATGTTGATCTTGTTCTAAGTCTCAATCGCTAGATCTAGAGACTTGTGACTAATCAGATTAAGCAATTAAGTCGGGCCCTACGAAATTGATTAACATGAATAACAATCTAATAGGAATTTGATTAAAAGCCAAGCCATGAATTGAATCAACCAATTATTAATCAATCATATTGCTATAGATCCCCAATCGCTCTAGAAATTAGACTACTCGCTCATAATTAAATTAAACATGATGATTGTAATTGGGAAAGACATAATCAAAGTAAAGAATAATTAAAAGCAATAATAAAACCTAGAATAATTGAAAGTAATAATCAAGAACCTAAAAATAATTCAAAACAATAATCAAAGCATAAACAATTAAAAGCAATGAGAAAACAAATTAAAGAAGAAAATAATTACCAAAGAATGATTGCAATTGATGAATGAATGAATGATTTCTATTGAAAATACCAAAGTTAGGGTTCTTCACAATAATACCTAATTGGGGTTTTTTCTCTCCTTGAAATTAATTATGGAAATAAAAGATTAAAAGATTAAAAGATAGATAACAAATTATGATTTTTCCCTTAAATACTCCCTAAAAAACTAAGATAGAAAAGCTTGCTCCTAATTACAAATATGCCATTACTAAAAACCCAGCAAGGAAAGCCAGATAATCAATAAAAACGAGCCCCAACCGATCGGATTAATGAAAGCCGATCGGTTCGCGACAGGTTCGCGGCAGATTCGCAGGGCTATCTTGCGAAGGCCATAACTCGAGCTCTGGTGGTCCAAATAAGGCGTGCGACCTATCAAATCAAAGCTCTCGAAGTCTAGTTTCCAATGCAGTTGGAATCGCTCCAATCCGACGTACGAAACTTGACTTATGGTCAGAAGAGTGAGCATGTGTCAAAATCGATGCTCTGCAACGATCAATCTCCACGTAGCTCCACTCTAACTCCTTGCTACTTCTCCTAAAGCTCCGTAGTGCTCGAAAATGAGTCCAAAATCCATCCAAATCAATGAAAGAAACCTGAAACTCACTTAAACACTGAACAAACAAATTAGTAGCAAAGACGGCCTTAAAAAGGCCAAAAACCATTCAATATAGCAAGAGAATGAGGGGAAAAACCATATATCTATACATTACATCAGAACCTTCCTTCAATTCATGAAGCGATTGATCAGGAGAGAGAAGAAGATCATCATCATCCTCATCAACATCATCAAAAGACAAAGATCGATCGCATCCCAAATTTTGCAGCAAAATTAGGTTTGGATTTTTGCAACTGGAAAGCATTGCCAATTTTCGAATTCGATTTGGATTTGCCATTGTTGGACTTCCCTAAGCTCTGAGCTTTCTTCGCACCTCGCTTCTTCGCCATTGCAGGAGAGAGAGAGGAGAGAGAGAAAAACTAAGCCTTATTTTATTGAAATTCTCATATTGTATTTCTTTATTACAATTATTGAAATTGAAAATTCGAGCATTTGCTCGGGTATTATCTAGTGTACTTATATATCATATATATACTTATATCATATAGTTGTCTCTGATATAATATATTTTTGAATAATATAGTGTACTTTAATACAATATAATGTACTTCTATATCATATACTTATATCTTATACTGAGTGTAATATTATATACTTATGTCGTATGATATATTGTACTTCGTATACTTCTGTATTATACTCTTATATCTTATGAGAGTGAGGGATATTAGCTCAGGTGATTAGAGCTTCTCTCCCGGTGTCAAGAGATCCTGAGATCGATTCTCATCCTCACCCTTGTGGCTCTCTAAACACACAAAAAAAAGAAACTCTTATATCTTATAGTTGTATTGTGTGATACTATGTACTTCTGAATGATATAATGTACGTTTTGTCTCATATAGTATAATATATTTTATATTTTTGAATGATATTGTGTACTTTAATATAATACGAATTCTAATGTATTTTTGTATTATACTAGTGGCACATGGCGCGCGCAAGCACCATGTGAAAATACACACATGACATTTTCCTCACGCCTATACGGCATTCATCGCTATACGCGATTGTTGCTATACGCAACATTCTTCCCGAAAAGCCAAGGTCAGCCGTAGGGAAGGCATATACATCACAACTCTCCCCGAAAAGCCAAGGTCAGCCGTAGGGGAACTTTCCGAAGGAACGAGGCGCTTCCAACGGAACATACATTACTTCTTCCCGAAAAGCCAAGGTCAGCCGTAGGGAAGGCATATACATCACAACTCTCCCCGAAAAGCTAAGGTCAGCCGTAGGGGAACTTTCCGAAGGAACGAGGCGCTTCCAACGGAATATACATTACTTCTTCCCGAAAAGCCAAGGTCAGCCGTAGGGAAGGCATCTACATCACTTCTTTTCCCGAAAAGCCAAGGTCAGCCGTAGGGAAAGCTACCTGAGGAACGAGGCGTTTCCGAAGGTATTCATCACCTTATTCTTCCTGAAAAGCCAAGGTCAGCCGTAGGGAAGTTCTCTCTGAAGGAATCAACCATTTCCGACAGAGTTGCATCATCATTTTCTCCTGAAAAGCCAAGGTCAGCCGTAGGGAGAAAACCACCCGAGGATCCAGGCGCTTCCAAGGGCATAACACCGCATGGGGCGCGGTAACAGGTAAAACTAACCTTTGTTTTGCAGGTACCGGCGAAAAGGGTAACTCAGGGTCGCAGAACGTCTTGAGTTGCTCTCCGTTCCGAATCGAATACTTTGACTTTCGTCTTACGAGACTATCGTCTCTCCAGACTCAGTCAAAGTGGGGGCTTCTGTAGACACCTAAAAATGTCTCCCCAAAAGAGTAATCAGTGATGAAACATACCGCGTCTCGCGATTGTTTCGACTTAGAAAAGATGCTTTGAACTCACAAAAGTCGAAAATACGTGGGGTCATACTCGCAACTATTGAGCAAAGGACAAATAAAAGGGGCAAAAACATTTTCTTTTATTTATTTTAATTATTTTCTATTTTTAGGTTTTCTTTTCTATTTTCAGGATTTTTTTAAATAATTTATATTGGTGATCTCCATAATTTCCACTTTTCATCACACTCTTCACATTTTTCTGAGCTCACCAGTATTTTTAGATTATTTTTCTGATTTTTCTACATTTTTCTATGATTTTTATAAGTTTTTATACGCAGAAAATACAAAAAAAAAAATACAAAATACACAAAAAAATACTCCGGAAATACGTGGAACCTTCTAGAACACTCTAGAACTCCTTGCTTGGAGAGCAAGGGTGTCTAGGTGCGTCGAATCAAGGGAAATCACGAAATAAAATCGGAGGAAATCAAAATATTTCGAGTTTTGGAAAAAAAATATATACGGGAGAAGCTTGCGTATATACGCAGAAGCCTGCGTATATACGCAGCCCCTCTGCGTATATACGCAGGCTACCTGCGTATATACGCAGACCTGCGTATATACGCAGGCCACCTGCGTATATACGCAGGCCACCTGCGTATATACGCAGCTCC
>SNQN01000345.1:67042-81207 GCA_008642245.1 Bassia scoparia | reverse complement strand
ACCCCAACGCATTCACATGCGGATTCCATGGCTCAACTCCATGACACTGAAGCTGAGGTCACGCCCCCCTAAGGCGGGGCGAAGCCCTACATAAAGCCAAGGGTGACTTCTTAGAAATCGTGTCACCTCCTAAACCAGAATCATGTTTGGTATTGTGGTCCGTAAAAGACAACTTCATACGAGTTATACTTTCTTTTAGTTGTCCCTTAAATTCCTAGCACACTCTTCGTTCCTCCTCCTTTTTTTGATCAGGAAAAGCTCTCTTCCTCATCGGTGAAGCTCTCATCCACATCCCATATGGTAGCTCTAATATAGGAACACTATCATCATACTTACTGCATTGTTGATAACCATGACCCAAACATCCAAAGGCGAGACATAAGTCCATCAAACGTTCATATTTGAATCTAACAAGCTTGCTCCCATCAACAACTTTAATACACGTAAATCATTTTAAGGGTTTATCAAGGCAAGCATCAACCCTAAACCACATGTATTTGTTCCAACCAATTGGGTCCGACTCATCAAATTCAACAAACGTACCCATACTCGATGCGAGGGATACGACCATTGCTTTTGTACGTTTATTCAAAGGCATATCGTCTACTTTAACCCAGAATCGAATTGTGTCGAATACGATTCGTGAAGGTTGGACTCCTTCATCAACCTCCTTTAGAAGAAAGGGAGCACCATTGAAGGACCAAGGCCCATAATCTAACACCTTTTTATCCGCCATCGTGAAGAATTGAAAAATAAACAAATTTCGTTCAATCTCCCGCACCACCACGTCCTTACCAAGTCTCCAAGCAATCCTCATCGTACTTTTAAGGGCCTCTAGACTAAAGGGATTTGTGGTGAGAAGACGACCAACAAGGCAAAGTTGCAATTGTTCGTTAACTGTATCATCATCCTCTTCAATACAATTAACAATTTCTTCCTCCTCCTCTGTCATCTCCAAACCCTTTAACTTATCTTTTAATAGGTCCATTACAAAAGCACGAAAAAAAACCACAAAAATCCCACAATAATAAGGGAAGAAAAGAGGCAACCAAAATAATTAATGAAAGAAGAAATTCCACTATCTGCACGAGAAGGGAAAAGCGAAACCAATTTGGTAATTTACTTTATCAGTGTAAATTACTCTTGAAACGGATAATATTACATAAAGTGCACCAATCAATCAAAAGCAATGAAAAAAACAATCAAATACAAATCAAAAGCAACGAATTGGGGAAAAAAAAAAAGCAATTCGATCCATTTTTTTCACTTCCTACTACAAATTAGATTAAAATTGAAAACCAAAGAAAAAAACGACAATTGAATGCAGCATTATAGCAAGCAATTAAATCGATGAATTGAAGTGCGAAACATACAATCAAAATAGGAACACAATCACATCAAACTACCCATTCTAATAATCAAATAGTCTAATCCATATACCAAATACACAATCAAAATAGGAACACAACATGTAAAAATGGAAAATCTAGTAAATAAATCAAAGAGTACATTTGCTAATGCAAATCACAGACAACCAACGCAGTGAATCAATCAAATTACAAACACCAATCAAAAGACCAAGGGAACAAACGGGCAAAGAAAGCAAATAAATTAAGATTTGAAACAAACCACAACTGAAACCAACACCACTGGTTTGGCACCGCATCACGGTAGCATCAACTATTCCAATCACTACCATAAAAAATCACCGATGCAAAACCACCACCAAACGATGCATCTTCTCAATTCCAGATCACAGAACCACCGGACAGAGCACCTGCTCGAATCCATAGATCGCAGAACCACCGCACATAGCACATGCACCCATCCTACATCCCAAACATAAGCTCAAAACAGGTCTAATCCAAAGCTAAAGCAAGGCTTCCTCTAGAGGAAGATCCATCTCGGCCCCATAGGTCGTAGATAAAGGAACAAAAAATAGTGAGGACGGCAGCTCGAGCAAGCATAAACCACCGACGATTAAGCACACCAACGATCAATAAAGGTGGATCGCAAGATAACTACTTCCCAAGCACGTTGGGTCGCATAATAGAGCACAAGAGAAGAACGAGAAGAAAAGCAAAAGAAAAAGGGTTGGTTGAAGGAATCAATGAAGTAGTTGGTGGAGATGGTGAAGTCGGTCGAAGGAGGACAATGAAGTCAATGAAGTTGGTTGAAGGAGAAATTAATGTAAAGAAGTGTCAATAGGAAGGAGGACAATTATGAGGTGGAAAGGTGAGGTGTAAAGGGTTAATGGCAGAAGAGTAAAAAAAACACAAAACAAAGGGGTCTTTGGTGAATACACTTTGGGGGTACATTGCTCACATTTTAGAGTTAGAGGGGATAATATAATATGATATTATATATTTTAGCATTGTGTATTGTATTTTAACATGATATAATGTACTTTTGTTTCATATAATATACTTTACATCATATCTTAAACTTGTGGGTGATATATGTATTTGAGAATGATATTATGTGTTTATGTATCATATAATATATTTTTGCAACATATAGTGTAGTATATTTCTATATGATATAAGAAGTAATATACTTTTGGGAAAACATAAAATACTACAAATATTTTTAAAGAAAAAAACCTTTGCATGGTGATGTGTCAAAAAGACAGCAATTTAGCAATGATGATGTTCTACGAGAATACACTTCGGTCAGGCATTTCAACAAACAGTTTGTGTGCATGCTGAGGAAGACCACGTATAACGTATTGCATAAAAATGGATGAGTTGATTGGATAAGAAGATACTGGATGAATATCTTGACTTCATCACTTGATAATGAAACTGTATAACTTCTTTCAGGGAATTCAGATGTATTTGACCACAAATTCTGAAGCCCTAAAATAAAAATCCAACTTATTTCTTCTATGCAGTTCTTATAAAAATGGAATCATTCCAATAAAAAATGCAAAACAATAATGATTTCTTGAATTGAATTCTAAATAAAATAGAGAGCAAACATAATTATTGGAGGTAGTTGTAGAGGAAAATATGAGACTGAAAGCAGGAAATAAAATGTCAATCGACAAAACAAATCAACTGACTTTACCTAGTTCACAATAAGTTTATTATGAATAAGGTCCATTTAAGTTATTTTTGGTAAAAAAAAACGAAGGAAGTATCATTCTATTAAAAGACATGAAACATTTTCTTTGTCCTTATTAATTTTCCCATGTTTAATTATTTTCATTTTTCATGTCATTTTTTTCAATATTTCAGAATTATACCCTACAAGAGATAAATTTAACAAAGAATGTTGCCTATGTCGTGCACGGGTAAGAAAACTAGTTATGATTAAAAAAATAGTTTTGTTACATAAGAAAACCACTTGATTTGCCACAAATCTATGACCTGTTTACTACTTCACCTTATTTTCAGTTCAGTTCAACTTAATTATTTTGTTAACTAATTTATTGTTTAAAATAATGATAATGATGATGATGATGATGATGATAATAATAATAATAATAATATAATATGATAAATAATCGATATAATAATATAATAATAATAGATAATATGAAATTAATTAATATTAATACTAATAATAATAATAATAAAAATAATAAAAATAATAAAATAAATAATAAAAATAATAACAATAAGATAAATAATAAAAATAAATATAAAAAAAATAAACGGCTCATCGACTTCCAAGCCAGGACATTGGCGAGTACTGCCCACAATTCAGCAGGATAGTCCGCTATAGCTAAGGAGTGGGGACCAGATTGATCTCGGCTCCCACCAAAACTTTTTAATTCGCTTTGATCTTGTAAGCTTTAATTTGTAACATTTGGTGTTTTTATATAAAAAAATAATAGTAAAATTATATATATTAGGAAAAATTTCAGTAAATACTGTTAAGAAACCCTTTAAAGAAATTACCTAATAAGTAATTTTTTACAAAACTACCTAAATAAGCTTGTAATTTCAAGAGCACTACCATTTAACTATGGTTAACATTTGCCTTGTAAAAGTCGAGAAATACCCCTCATTAACCATTCACCCCCTTTCCCCAACCTCACCACGAATATCTCCAACTTCACTCCACCTTCCCTTCTCTTGTCGTCTCTTTCTCTCATTCCTCTCAACTTCAGTGTCAATTGGGAAGTCATCCTTTAGGATCGCTAATCTCCTTCCTTCTTCTCTCCATTCACTGTAATCTTGATTTCTTGACAAAAGATAATAATGCATTGTAATTCCACACGACCAGTAGTGAATGTTGTTTTAGAGCAACCCATCTATACCTTTCTAGCTTTTCTTCATCATCTTGCAACATATTGAAAATTCTAACATCCCCATTAAATGATTTTTTTAACAAAGTTCCAACTACATACTAGCATAATTGAAACACATTGACAATATTATCATAACACTGATACAAAAAAACATGAGATGGCAGCACAATTTTTGTAGGATTGCACACTACTTTCAAATGTGAATCTTAACAAACGATGTATCCAAGAAATAACTGTTTTATTGTTCAATTGTAATTATATATTTTAAATCAGATGCGCTAGTTTAATTGAAAAACCAAAAGTCGAAAATTTGGAAACCTAATTTTAATTGGGGAAAAAACATGCTTGACAATAACATGTGTTTATATCCTTAATTGAACAAATATTTAGTTTATCTGATTGAATGTGCTAGTTTTGGTTGGAAATGCTCTGCTATTGTAAATTGGAACAAACACCAATTCCAAAAATTGAAGTAATCCATTTAAAAGATGAATTAAAGAACAAATACATGTTCTAATGCCCTAATTCAGCAAAGAAGAGAAAGTAAGAAGGAACAGAGAAAAAAAATGAAAGACAAAGAGGGGATAAGAAGCAGCTAAAAATGGAGGAAAGGGAAGAATTTGTGAAAAAATAAAGGGAAAAGAAGAAAAAGGAGGAATAGATTAACCGTGGTTAGGAGAATGGTTACTTGGTAGTGCTTGAAAAGGTTTGAGTACTTATAAGGTAGTTTTGTAAAATAAGTTGTTTATTAGGTATATTCTTTAAAAAAGGTATCTTTAATAGGTAGTTATTGAAAATTTTTCCTTATTATTATTATTATTAATACTAAGTTAAACAATGCAGTTTAATATCATTAATCCTAACTTTCAAGTTATGTTATGAATCAATTTTATTAATATTAATCTAAGTTAAATATATTTTCAAGCATGTCATATCTAGAATTGTTTATAGCTAGAACTGAAAGTCCCTCTCTAGGAGGGTTTCCTATCCTCTGTCCCTTTCTAGTAGGGTTTTCCTTCGTCCCCCTCCAGGGTTTGTTCATTTCCTTCGCCATTCTCCGCCTCCTGCCTCCTCTCTTTGCTCTTTGGTCGTCGGGGACTGGCCATACAAGGTTGGCCCGTGACCCTCCCTTGTCGCTGGTGAGTCTCCTTCCCTTTTCTCCTTGTTTGAGTCATTCGCTAGCTCGGGTTCGATTTGGCATGGTGTGCATCCCTTGTTCTCCTCGTTTGCGATAGACGAAGTCTCGTGGGATGGGTGGTTACTCCAATCACGCCATCCTTGGTGGGTTGCGGTTGGGCCGCGCTGTCGAAGTTGCTCGTGTTACGCGGGTTAGTTCAATCAAGTGGATTTTCTTTAGGTTTTTTTAATTTAGTTTCAATAATGAGATCATTAGTGTTTTGAGTATTGTCTGATCGCAATTCTTGAATTGTTGGATCGTTTTCCTCTGCTCTTTTTACTTTTAGGTGGACACCTTGGCTGCGTTTAAGTCTTTTGTTCGGCGGCTGTCAGGTGCCGGCTGGTATATATGTTGTACCAATGGATGTGCTCTCAGTTTGGCGATGGAGGATGTTTCAGTTTACTGGTGTTTCACTGATCGTTGTACGCTACATATCTTTTGGATCATGGTTGGTAGGGTTTCCTGATCTTTGTCACATTTGGGAAGACTACAGATGTACATGGGCCGATGCAACTACGCATAGACAAATAAAATGTCGAATCAATTTTATTAGGGAGAAACTCAATTACGTATTGTGAAAAGAGAGAACCCTAGTTTATCATTCATCATTCAAATTCAATAAAAGTTCAATCATTCATCAATTCCAATTGCTTCTTTGGTAATTATTTCATCCTTTAATCTTTCTTATTATTGCTTTTAATTGATTTATGCTTTTGATTATGTTTTTCTCAATTGCTTTTATTATGTTTAATTTAATTATGCTTGAGTAGTTTCCTTCCTAAGGACGATTGGGATCTATAACAATATAATTAGCATGTTTTGGGTTTGATTCAATTCATACTTTGACAATTTATCGAATTCCTATTTGATTGTTCTTCATGTTATTCAATTAGGTAGTGCACGACTTAATTGCATAATAGATTAGTCACGAGATTCTAAATCTAGCGATCGAAACTTAATACAAGATCTACGTCAATAGGTAGAACGAGACTATCCTAGTCGAGAATACGGTTAGGAGTAGTTTATGGTTCATTCGATTCGAGAGAACTTTGATCCTGTTCGATTGTGCCTTATGGTGAATTGTTGATACCCAATTATTGTTAATTGTGTTATAGTGAACCATAGCCTAGACTTCAGTTATTATAGTTTAATTTTTTTATATAATTCATTGATTCATTAGTAGTAGTCAATATAATCAATCAAAGGCTCTTTTACTAATCTAGATGCTTTTAATTATTAATAAATTAATTGTTGCTTCCTTGTGGATTCGACCCTGTTACCTACTGCTACATTAGTTTAGTTTTCATAGGTTATTTTTATAGGTACGCGACAAGCCTGTCAGCTATTCTATATGAATGAAATTGTTTTAATTTTCTCGTCAAAAAAAGTTAATATATTTTCCAAAAAATAAAAAATCTAAAGTTAAATATTAATTTAAAATTAAATAATTAATATTAATTTAATAATAGCTAAATATTAAGATAAAATAAATACTCCCTTCATATGCAATTATTAAATGCTAACATTATCATATCAAAGGTTCTCTCTCATTCCCTCTCTCCTCTCTGAAATCCTAAAACTTTTCACAGTTGCAAGGGATACTCATAATCATCTTTTTTGATGATGGTATAAGCCCCAATATTTGCTTTGCTTTCTTAGTTTTTTGTTTTTGAGTGATTATAATTATTCTTGCTCTCTCTTTAATGAGAGATTTATTCCCAATTTTTTGGGTTACTTCTTTTTTTCTGTTAGTGTTTAGGATTGTTCTTTTTCTTTCCCAGTGGAAGATTGGAATTTGTTTTTACGGTTTTTTTGAAAAATTGGATTTATGGATTGTAATCGTACAGTTTTACAATTGGTGTCGGAATTGAGGATGCGATCTTACTGTTCTCATGCAAGTAATGATTTTTTTTTTCCGAAAATTATGTCAAGGAGATGTACTCGCTAATAGAAGGTTGCATAATTCAGTGACCATCGCGAATGTACTGCATTGTCAAATCTAGTCCTAAACAAAATAGTTAGTTGAAGAAGAATTATACTTATTATTTAGATATATTTGTTTTTCTGTGATATTTTATTGTAGATGGCATATAACTTTTAATTAATCAAATTTATTCTTTCTTTCAAAAAATACTCATTCATAAGGATTAAGTGCAACGATTTGAAAATAAATCATTACAATTAATGATAATTTCTAAACAATCCCGGAGATTGTTTTATGGAGTTCCATATAAAAAACGCGCATTGAAATGTTTTATTAGATTGTTTAGATTTCTTCAGAAAAGGATTCTACTGTATGTAGATAAACTAACACTTCTCCTCACAGAATTACACAAATCAGCATTACACAAGAAACAATGCTTGAATCTGCTGGTTGAGGCGCTCAACTTCCCCAGTTCCCCGTTGTTTGTTCGAACTTCGAAGCTCAGATGACAGTGCAATTGACCTCTCCTTCTCTCTTGTTCGTCAAGTGCTTTTCTCTCTCTCTTCTTCTTGTTCCTCTCTCTTCACACACTCTCAAGACATTGCTTCTGCTTGTCCTCAAGGTCTTCTTAACATGTCTTTATATAACTGATTGCTATTATTAAACTTTGGATTATATTTTTCTAACATTTGCCAGAATGTTTAGTTGCTAAAGTTGTATTTGGATTTTAATATTGTGAGAATTTTCTGGCATTTTTGAAGTTTGATATATGGGTAGTATAAAATTCCAAGAGAATGATTTCATTTTTCTGCTTTAATAATTCTTTTGCATGGTGCGTTGAAGAATTATCTAGGGTATTCCTGTGATAAATAACGAAAATATAAATTTTGTGGTATATGATGGGAAAAGAAATTACATGTAAGTTTAGAGTCTAAAAGTTCATTTTCATGTGATAATTCCAATGTTGATGACTGTATAGCGAGTTCATGTCAGTAAATTATTTCAGTTAAAATGGAGATATCAAAAAATTTAAATTTTATGTATTGTTAAAGGCAGTCGACAATTTTAATTTACAATGTATTTAGCTGGAAATTAAATTTTTTTTTCATGTTCTACAATTATAAATGAAGTGATGCTACATTTGTGAAAGGTTTGACTTGCAGGGCCGTCTCAATAAGTTGGGGCCTGTGCGATATTTATCACGACTCACGAGCGTTAAAAGCAAGATGAGGAAATTTTTTTAAAATATGGAGCGTTTATGATATACTCACTGTTTATAATATTTTATAAAAACAATTGTATGAGTTCGAACCCAAAATCATTCCTTTTCCTCATGTAAATATCAACCACTGATGATCTATACTCAATTAATAGTAGCATTTTTGTTAGATATTTCACATAAATTAAAAGAAATTTCTAAGCAAAAATGGGCGCTAGAGAAATTGGGGCCCTGTGCCGTTGCCCGTGGAGCACATGCTACGGGCGGCTCTGGGTTTGAGGAAGCCTGTGCCCTGTGTTAAGGATTGTCTTGATGAAGATAGTTAAATTCCCCTTTCAGGAGGCTTATGTTAATTGTTTTGTTAAAGCATTTGTTTGTTGATTAWGTTTGAGGGAAAGTGAAAAATAGATTTCAGATTGTTCTAGTTGTACTCATTTGAGTGTCTAAACAGGCTTCATGTGCTCCGTTTGTACAACTGAACAAGCTTTTAGCTTGATTAAAATTGAGGTTTGAACTCAGACTCGAGCTCAAACAAAATTATTAAGCTTGACTCATCAATCAATCGTTTACAATATCTAACTTTTATTTGCACCTCTATAAGACTATTACTATGGACAAATCTACGTCACAATTCCAAGGTATCTAGAAGACTCATTGGCAATTTGGAGGCAACAACACCACCTTTAGTTAAGTTTACATAAAGCTAAAGCCTAAAGAGGATTGGATGCACAAAACCTTATCATTGCATTTTTTTTATTCCTATTTACCCTTAGTCCAACGTCATGGGATCACTTACTCAGTGCCACATCATAATACGTAGGAATAAAGAACGTTGGAGTAGATTTGAAATGAACTCATAGGATTTATGGGGAGGCGCTTGTCATGTATATCACAGATATTCTTATGAAGTAATGTCTGATTTAGGGGAAAACTTGTACTATGCCTCATWTGCTATTTATGTCTATTAGTCATTGCATTTGCTGGTGCTAATATTTCTACATCTCAGGAGTTGCGAAGGTTGTGTTAAAGAAAGATAAGACCCAACTCTTCAAGCATGGAAGTCCTATGGTTTACAGTGGGGCCGTTGATAGAATAATTGGTAGACCACCTCCTAAAACTGGCGAAATCGTTTTGGTAGCTGATGGAACAGAAAAACCAATCGGGTGGGGCTTATACAATTCTGTTTCTATGTTTTGTGTTCGTCTAATGCAGCTAGCAGAGGAAGCAACCAGGTATCAATGCTTAATAGCTTCATGTATGTTCTTAGTTCCTTTCTGCAGAGAATTAATGCCTTTTTCTATATAATGCAGGGATCCTACRAGTGCATTGAACATGGAGAGACTACTGGAGCAGAGAATTARTGCGGCAACAGATTTACGAAGACAATTAGGGCTCCCTTCAGTAGATACAAATGCATACCGTCTAGTCAACAGTGAAGGAGATAGGTTAGCTCTTAAATCATGGGAGACCCTATCGCTCATGCATGCCTTTTCGTTTGTGAACTTCTATGTTCTTAAGGATTATCATATAATATGAGGTTCTTGTCATGTAGATGTTTCGTAAAGACCCCTGTTTTTAGGCCGTACAACCCCTTAAGACTTAAATCTTGTTTGGTTATACACGCTTTCAATGTTTTGTTGTATACTCGTGTCAATGTCATAATCTATGATATTTCCATTATTGAACTCAAGGTTGTCCGGACTAATTGTTGATGTGTTTGTGATGTAGCCGTTATTCATCATCAGCTGCATGGGTTGAAGATACAAGCTAGATATAGAAAATTGCGTCAGCAAAGTTGATGGAATAAATAAGATAAACTGGAGACCTTCAATCGACAATATTAAAAGAAGAGGGTGTAGACCTTATGCATGTGAATCAAAACCTGTTGCTTCTTTCCAACTTGAGGTCTCCATTTGGAAAGAACATAGATGAATATAATAATTTGCAATCCTTACACTTTGTTAATTTAGAGAAAACTTGTGTTGGTTTTCCCTTTTTGATGTCATTCTCTCATCTATCTCATGGATAATATTAAATGCAATCTATTGTTCAATTAATTTTCCAGGTCAAGGAATGCATTAGTATGCAATCTTCTTGCAGAAAACAGGATTCTGACTGATCAGCGCGAAAACCCGACAGTTCATATCAATTCATTGCTAGAAGCAAGATAGCCTTGGTATGTGATGCGTCTACAGTGGTGATTTGCCCTTATGCATCATTTGGGGGTGCATATTCTGTAACTGGTATGTTGATATTGTCTTATTTGCATGCTATATACATTTTGTCCCTTTTTGCCCTTTTCTACTTTGCCTAGGAAATTCTCAACACAATGTCAAGTACATCAGGTCTAATTACAAGGACGTGTGTTTGCATTGTGAAGGTTAATGTTGTCGGAGTTACAGAGGTAACTTTAGAAATTCGCATCATAATGGAGACTTGAGACCAGTCCTTAATAATGTTTTAGCTATTAGGGTTAATCCTGCTATATTCTAGCATTACATATTATTTCTAGTAAGTTTGTTTTGATGAAGAATAATATAGGCGGGAAGCAATACCACACAGTAATATCTTGTTCGTGAACCTTACCATCTTGCATTACATGATGGAAATTGCAGGAA
Source organism: Bassia scoparia (assembly GCA_008642245.1). NCBI lineage: Eukaryota > Viridiplantae > Streptophyta > Magnoliopsida > Caryophyllales > Amaranthaceae > Bassia > Bassia scoparia. Next base: position 70,011 of record SNQN01000345.1, on the reverse strand, counting down.
CTCACTAGATTGTGTAGCTCTGTAAATAAGTTTTAGCTACTGTCTATCTATCCCAATAAAACAACAGAGCAGAGTGCACACCACGATGTCATATTGATGTACTTGTTAGTAATTTTGTGATATATTCCAGTATGTTAGGAATCTATCAATCTTTGGAGGGCAATGGTCACGTGTCTACCTGGGCTTGGGAGCTGTTTGAAAATGAAGGAGGAAAAAGCGCTACCCGGTATTTATTTTTTTCCAGAATATGCTGTATCTTCGGCTTGGTGGCTCTTGCGATCAAGGTCTCAATAGAAGTTAAAACTCTAAATGTGGTTGTGGCCAAGTACCTGTACATTGTATTCGCTGCATTTTCTGTAGAAGGGTCGTCACCGCATCTCACTTTTGTGGTCTGATGTGATGTTTTGCCAGATCTCACTACGCTCGTAGGGGCATTCCTCATGTGTCCTTTCACCAAGGTAGTCAATGCCGAAGTTGTACGATACAAAGGCATAGAGGGGTGTAAGTTTTGTAGTCAAAGTCTGCTTTTAGTTAGGTCTATAATGAGTTCTGCCTGCAAAGTCTAATGTGCTCCATTATCTAGAGACGCCCAACCCTTTTTGGTAATTGTTTTTTATCTTTGAATTTTTAAAGCTCCACCAATAATGTCCCACTCGTTAAAGTTTCTTTTAAACTTCGCTGCATTTGAGGCCCGTCGTTAGCCCAATTGGTCTCTTATTTTAATCGGGCGGGTCTTTTTGTAGGATTCCCAAGAATCTCTTTTTTTATCAACTCTCCTGCTCCCTCGAATTTCTCTGAATTTCATTGATGTCTGTCATGCTGTCAAGGATAAAGAGACAATTGTGTTCTGTATTCTGTTTGTCTATCGTAAATATGTATGCTAGCTAGCAAAGCAACTACAGCAGAGCAGCCTACTCAGAAAAAACAAAAACTATCAGCACACATCAACTCTTCCAAATTCGATGGGCAGACCACCCTCTCAAAAATGGGATCGCAGTCAGTAGGGTTTTGATGTCTGGGTGATTTGTTGTTTACGTCGCTCATTCCGCAGCTACAGGTCAAGGTAGATCGTCAGGTTTCGGCAGAACCCATACTCCGTTTTTTCATTTTTCGCTCCGCTTTGGTCAATTCTCTATAGGGCCTAGTGTGCACTATTGGTTCACTGTGCTGGACCGTGGGTTCATGCGCATTCACAGACCATCATACAAACTATATGGTGCCTTTACCATTGTTATGAATAATTCTGCTGTGTATGCCAAGCATTTTTGGGTTCTTCTCGATTGGCAAACCTCTTCTTGCCCACAGTTGGTTTGTGTGCTGGGTTTTGCTTACTTGACACCGTTGGGTTGCACATCATGTGCCGTGGTAGTCCATTAAACCTTTTGCAATAAAAAACAAAATCCCAATTGATATGTGATTAAGCATTCGAAGTATATGAAACGCTCTAACTGTCGCAATTCCGATGAAAAAGCAACTTTGCCTCCGATTGCTGAAAGGGGATAGCACCAATAATCTTTAAAAAGCGAAGTTTCACAAAGAATGCACCACTCTTATTTTATTGCTTTTTTTAGATTTGGGACCACATTAAAATACTCATAAATCTCCCTTTTTTTAGGGACCATATAACTTTTCCCCACCTGCTCTACTAAAATACTCATCAATACTCTTTAATCTCTCTTTTTTAAGGGGAACCACTTAACTTTTCCCTACCTAATCACTTCTACCGAATTTTGCCTCGATTTCTGAAATTTCTCAAGTGGTGCATCCTGTAAGAAACGGAGGAAGTAAATTGAAAACCCTAAAATGAAGATAATTTMAGATAGCAAAATAAAATTGCGAATGAAATGTGAATTTACCTGAAATTTTCCACAATTTTTCGCCCCAAATCGAAGAAGCTAATGGAGTTTGGAAGAGAGAGGATGAAAGGAAGCTTTGAAATCGAAGGAGAAAAAGGAAGAAGTGGGCGCATTTTAATGACACTTGCTAATGAAGAAGTGGGAGTTTAAAAACGTTTAGCACAGTCAAGGTGGGAGTTTTAGAAATGGTGCACATTAAAGGTGGGAAAATACAATTTTTCCAAACTTTAATGTTGTTTTTTTGGCTAGGTAAGAAAAGAATTATTATATAGCCCACTAAAAACCAAGATACAGCCTAGGAGTTCCAGAAAAGAACTCACAGAACTAAAAATAGGATACAATCCCAAACAAAACATGAACTCAAACTCACATCAAAGATGTTAATGTGTTATTTTCTCCTGCTTCTATACAATTTGTCAACCAGTCAGTTACAAAGTAATAATATGGATGGACRACAAGTGGTTGACCTAAGTGTAATTTTCATATCATTTTATGCTTGATAATAAAAGTTTCAAGGAGTATGCAAAAATTTTAAATTTTGATATAGAAAACCCTTATAATAACTAACGAGTACTTTTGTTTTTATTTATTGCAAGGTGTTGATTCGTCGTTGCCTGCTGTGGAGCTTGCAAATAGAAATTTTGTGTTGAATGGCCTAGATTCTGAGACAGTATCATTTTTGAAGCAAGATGCAACTGACTTTATGAAGAATGCTGCCGCTCGAAATGAGACATGGGATATTGTCATTTTAGATCCTCCTAAGTTGGCTCCTAAGAAGAAGGTGAGTTATAAGAATGCATGAACCTAATTGATTACTCCCTCATTCAATCTCTAAACTTTTTGATTCATCTATATATATACTTCTTGTCACTTAAGTACTTAACCAAGAAGGTTGTCTAAAAGATGCATTTTTACATCTCTAGAACCAGCATTCCACTTCAGAGTTCGTAGTTCAGACATGCATGCTAGCATTCAAAAGCTTCGAAACTAAGAGGTTATGTCTCAAACAAAATAATTCTAACAATCACACGACTCCCAACAGAGATTGACAAAATTCCCTTGCAAAATTTGTGAAAGGTCCACCCATGCATAGATCAATTGTTGGCACAAGAG
>SNQN01000345.1:47569-67017 GCA_008642245.1 Bassia scoparia | reverse complement strand
GAATACTTTGCCAAAACCCATATGGAAAGTGAATTGGAAGCATATGATGCCGTCTGAGGTTGAGCGATATATACGACCGAACGAGAATCACCCACCTTCGACTAATGACGCTCATCTCTGAGCCATATAATACAGCGGAGGTTCTTGACTTCGTTTTTGCCTCGTGCCTATGGAATGAAGAGCTCCCTTGCCTGCTCAGTCCGGGACAACCGCATTCAAACACAACCACACCTCCGAGACACCACAGTTCAACATACACGAGTCAAACGAGACACATCTATTCTCAATCTCTCAAATATCAAAACACATTCGTTTCAATTCCAAAGCATCGAATTCTGTATCGAATTCAACAAGCCGAAATAAGGATAATAAATCTGAGATTACTCACCAAAAACCCTCTTCACTCGAATTTTAATTCCTTTTGTCTCTTTAATTTGACTAACCATTGTTATGATTTTAATAGTTCAAATTAAAACAAGTAGAAACTCACTTGTTAATCGTTTCATGAAATATTAGGATTTTAATTAAAGTTTCAATATTAACCATGGTTTATTGTTTCAGTTATACCTATAACTATTGTAAACAACGCGCTTTGTTGTTCTCAATTTAGCCCAATCTCAATCGAAAGCGATTCCTCATTGGTTCTATTTAACAGATTGATTGTTCGCTACGTGACAAGGTGAGAAGGCGCACATATATATTTCATACTTTACAACCTTTGCTTCATGTCTGTATATATATTTCAACACTGGTATACTATTGTTTACAACCAAGACCGGAATTTAATACGTTTGTCACATTAAAGTCAGACAATCATGACGACCGGTTATCTAAGCACCTCATTAAACAATTTTGACTAAACAATCAATGATCGCCTTGTCCAATTGTAGAAGGTCTTGGTTTGTACAAATAGCAACTCACCTAGTCAATTTAGTGTGCTTTCGAGATCAATTCAATAGCTCTTGAATTCAATTGTTTATGATGATGGAATACAATGTAGACCGAGTAGAGGCACGCTACATCGGGGGAAATTGGTACAGATCTGATTCGTACCAGTCCCCGAACCCCCACACTCTTGTTACTGGAACCTACTTGTGGGCCACTAGTTGGCACCAATGTTTCGGCGTCCTGAATAACCTATATAGGCACGGGCGATCCCCGCCCAATTTCGACAACATACCCCAACGGCATTCACAGCGGATTCCGAGGCTCAACTCCATGACACTGAAACTGAGGTCACGCCCCCCTAAGGCGGGGCGAAGCCCTACATAAAGCCAAGGTGACTTCTTAGAAATCGTTCACCTCCTAAACAGAATCATAGTTGGTATTGGTCCGTAAAAGATAAACTTCATACAGTTATACTTTCTTTTTAGTTGTCCCTTAATTCCTAGCACACTCTTCGTATCCATCCTACCTATATTGTGTTTAATAATTTGATGCAGAGAAAAAAGAACGCCATCATCTCTTCTCATATTCAGCATCAAACTATGCTCCTCTCGAGTTAAAACAACAAACATCCCATGATGGTACTTACTGAGACGTATAAACACTAATCATCAACTAGTACTGCAAAATTAGTGATAAACCAGACCAAAAACCGCATATTAGATTTGAAAACGATGATTCCAAGAACGCGAGACTATCAAGTCATCACGCAGTTCATGATTTGAAACTAACAGATGCTGCATCCCGAATCAACACTTCTAATACACTAAATCATTCCTAAGGTTATCAAGGAAGCTCAAACCTAACCACATGTATCTATGTTCCAACCAATGGCGTCCGACTCATCAAATTCAACAAACGTACCCATACTCGATGCGAGGGATACGACCAATTGCTTTTGTACGTATTTCAAAGGATATACGCTACTTATAATACAACCACAGAATCGAATCTGTGTCGAATACGATCCTGTAGGAAGGTGACTCCTTATCAACTCCTTTAGAGAGAAAGGAGAGCACCAGTTAAGACCTGAAGGCCCATAATCAACACACCTTATATTATCCGCCATCGTAGATAGAAATTTGAAAAATAAACGCAAATCGTCTACAATCTCCCGCACCACCACGTCCTTACCAAGTTCTCCAAGCAATCCTCATCGTACTTAAGGCCTCTAGACGAAAGGGATTTTTGATGAGAAAGACGAACCAACAAGCAAAGTATGCAAATTGTCTTAGACTGTATCAATCATCCTCTTCAATATCAATTAACAATTCATTCCTCCTCCTCTTCACTCCAAACTTTAAACTTATCTTTTAATATCTATTACAAAAGCACGAAAAAAAAAACCACAAAAATCCCACAATAATAAAGGAAGAAAGAGGCAACCAAAACATAATTAATGACAAGAAGAAATTCCACTATCTGCACGAGAAGGGAAAAGCGAAACCAATTTGTAATTTACTATTATCAGTGGTACAATTACTCTTGAAAGATAATATTACATAAAGATCACCAATCAATCAAAGCAAATGAAAAAAAACAATACAAATTACAAATCAAAAGCAACGAATTGGGCAAAAAAAAGCAACTCGATCCATTTTTTCACTTCCTACTTACAAATTAGATTCAAAATGAAAACCAAAAAAAAAAACGACAATTGAATGCAGCATTATAGCAAGCAATTAAACGATGAATTGAAGTGCCGAAAACATACAATCAAAATAGGAACACATAATCAAACACCCATTCTAAATCAAGAGTAGTACCATACCTCCAAATATACCTAATAATACAACAACTCAAAATAGGGAACACAACATTAATGGAAAAGTCTAGTAAATAAATCAAAGAGTAAATATTGCTAATGCAAATCACGACAACCAAACGCAGTGACATCAATCAAATTACAAACACCAATCAAAAGACCAAGGAAACAAAGCGGCAAAGAAGCAAAAAATTAAGATTTTGAAACCAAACCCACAACTGAAACCAAACACTAGGTTAATAGGCACACTCGCAGATCACAAATTTACAGAGGAGATAAGAAGTATAGCATCAAATCCAAAATAAATCACTACATAAAAATCACCGATAAGACAAAAACCCAAACTTCAAACCAAAAATATCGCCTGACTCAGTTCTAATCACTCGTTAATTCGCAGATTCACAGATCAATCGTCAGCCATACGAGCAACGAACAAGTGTTATTTCGCAATCGGACTGCAATTTGAACGAACCATAGATCGCAGAATCCACCTCAGCTATTTACCCGTTCAAACTATGCACCACTCCACTCCTAATGCTCAATCCCCAACTATAAATATGCATCATTAAACGTCAGGTCTGTATGAATCACCAATAGCTACAAGCACCAGACATTCCTTCTGAGAGGCAATCCTTCTCAAGGCACCCATAGGTCGTAGGATAAAGGAACAAACAAACATAGTGAGACAAGGCAGACTCAACGAACAACAATATAACGACCATTCCGTACATAGCAACGAAGCACTAACGAGTACAAAAGAAGTGGAATCGCAAAGATAAACACTTCCCAAGCACCTATGGGTCGATAATAAGCACAAGAGAAGAACGAGAATAAAAGCAAAGAAAAAGTGGTTGAAGGAATCAAATGAGTATGGTGAGCATGGTAAGGATCAGACGCGATCCGGAATAAAAGGCGGAACGGTCCATCAAGTAAGTTGCCTCAAATCCGAAGATTGGTTGGGAAGAAGAAAAATTAATAGTAGTATAAAGATGTGAAGTGTCATATTTAGGTAATGTGAGACAATTCATCAGGGTGGATAATGGTGAGGTGTCAAAGAAGGTTAAAATAATGGACAATTTGAGAACAAAACTAGAAGAGTAAAACAAATAACACAAGAACTATAAGATGTGTCTTCTGAATATGTCGTGCAGAAATGGAATAACTACGAAGCATAGGGAGATCACATCGTTAGCTCACAGTTTGTAAGAGTTAGAGGAGAATAAGAATATAACTATGATATGTTATATATATTAGACATTGGTGTTTATCCTCTTGATTAATTTCAAAATAAGACCCCAAAAGAATACTATTATGTACTCTTGCAATCCGAACGGTCCAACATAAACCATATATGACTGTACAATACAAATCTTAAAACTTGTGCGACATAGGTGGTATAATTAAGAAATAAATGAATATATAACAAGAGAATAACCTGAAATAGATAGAGTTATCAAGATGGTTGACGATAAATGACACTTAAAAATACTTTATGCGACAGACATTGCTGTAAATCAAAGATAAGTCCAATACTTAATATAACCGTACCTTTTGATATCTTTACAAACGTATACATACTACGTTACATCGATCAAAATAAAGCTAATACAACTGTGATACGAAGAATGAAACAACAAAAATAATAGTGTATGGAGGAATCTGAAGACAGTGATTATACGATATCAATATTACAATAATGTTTTTTGCACAACATATATTGTAGTACTTCTTCCTTGAACTAAGAAGTAATAATAACTTTGGCGGAACTAAACATAAAATACACACAACAAACTCCCTTAATTGATAAGAAAAACCTATTGGACATGTGATGTGTCAACAAAAGACAAGCTCGAATTAGCAACAAATGATTCTGTATCTACACTGGAGATAACCACTAATCAGGATCACATGTTCAACAATACAGTTTCGTGTGCAGCTAGAGGAAAGACCACGTAATAACGATTGCATAGAAATGGATGAGTTTGAATGGATCAAGAAGCGCACTAAAACTGTACACTATGCGCGAGAATTACATCGCTAAAGACGGTATCATCACGTATATGACCACAGATAAGAAACAAGCGTATATACTTTCATCTTTCAGCGCGAATTCAGATGTAGCGATATAGACCACTCTAAATCTTCTGTAATGCGCCCTCTAATCATACATAGAAATTCATACACACATACTATTCACTTCGTCATGACCGCTAGTTACTTATAAAAAATGGAATTTCTATTACTTCTGCAACAGTATATAGACAACTTAAAATGACATAATCTTCAAAAACCTAAACACATGAGATTCCTCAAATATTCCCTAATAGGCAATATTCCGCTCTAAAAGAATAACGCATTAAGAACAAACAAATCTGATTAGGAGGCGTGAGGTTGCGATATGAGAGAGTCTGCTAACTTATTATATATAAAATCTAGACTCTAACTATACGCAAGCAATTAGCGCCTTAACTATAGATTACGGGTCAACTTTCGGGTAGCAAATATCAGAAAATTCTAATTAATAGATAGATACCCTAGTCACAACACAGAAGAAGTAATATCCATGTCATAAGTCCACATTATATAAGTAGTATTTCTATAAGAGGACATGAAAATATAAGCATCACAAAAACATTAGAGACATAATATGAAGTGAAGTGTCTGTCCTCAACATTTCTATAAACACATTATTGACTCATCCGTTGAACAAGAATAGAATCAACAATTATCTTTTCCTAACCACTCTTTAAAGCTATTGTATACTTTCACGCTTTATATGAGTGAAGTACACACTACGCCATTATTCTTGTATCACATGTTCTAAATTGTTGATGGGACTAATCTTAGAACCTTAATTCTACAACTATACTCAACTAATAAGCACTCATCAGAAACAAGAAGTAAAATTCGAGAGATGTTTAACACATATAGAATATGTCCGCTCACATACTTTCTTGTGCCTACAATTAGGTAATAACAGTAATAAATATTTCAAGTGTAACATTTGTTGCACGCACTTAGAAAACTAGTTTGGTATGTAGGTAACATAACATGAGAAAATTATCTATAAAAGCTCAACTCGTATCTAATAGACTGTAAGTCCAGATAACCCAGAATAACTAAAAAATAACAATCCACCTTATTTTCAAAGATCATGTATATCTACATTTAATCCAACAGTTAAAGCTTATTATAATGGCAAGACCTACACACTATTTCCTTTCTACTGATTAAGACTTACACCATATAAAGTCAAATTAACCAGAGACAATTGAACTGGAATTACTTTCATAATATCTGCCAACCTTCTTGTGATTTTATAAATATTATCGAAATGATGATCTTATGTATTTGATAAATTGATAAAACTTGTAACTCTCTTCAATTAGATTAATTGTAAATTAATATAATCAATTAATCAATAATTATAATATAATTCAGATTCAAATAAAAATAATAATAATAATAATAATATATATAGTACTTTACTATTTACAATAATAATAAATAAATATAGTCAAAATAAATCTATAAAATATCTAGAGTGACGTTAAATAATAATTGAGAACAATAAATAGGATACATAGCAATTAGATAGAATAACAAACACATAATAAACACAATACAGAGTAAGAATACAAAGTATTTAATAAATTAATAATAAAAATGTCAAAAAAATAACCATTCAGAACTCATGAGCTAAAACACCCAATGCACAAGATATCGCATTGGTATCACGATGTAGACGAGTCTGAGTACTGCAACATCTAGTGACAGTATTCACATTAGTAAGTGAGAAAGATGCAGTTCAGGATAGCATAGACTCGATGTATCAACACGCGAGCACATTTGGAACTCTCAGGTCTGTTGTATATGCGTCGGTCTCCGCAACAATCCATCATCATTCCTTATACTCTTGTCAATGCGCGTGACTCTCTTGTTTATTGCGCCCTATGTGTTAAAAATGTCTTCTGTCCTGTTACACTATTCTTCTATTGGTTTTACTAGCACACTAACTAATAAATAAAATCTTAGATATCTAATAGTATGAAAAGTTAATTTAATTAGGAAAAATTGGTATTGTCTCATCGTGACACACAATAACAGCGACTGTACAAAGACGATCTCGCGATTTTAAACAGAGATAATAATAGCGCATATCAGCAAAAATTAATTTTCAGTACATACTAAAGTGAACACGTAATGGAAGGCTTGATAAATTTTGGATTCAGAGAAACAGAACTACATTCAGTATTTGAACGCTATGTGTGTGTAAGCAAACATCTGCCTGCGTGTTGAGAAAATAGTCGGTCAAAAGATAAGATAGAATACCCCTATACAATATAATAACCAAAATCACCCCTAATTATATCCCTCAGACTCGTCACCACGATATATCATCTCAAATCATTCTATCTTCCCACTACCTCCCTTATGCTCAATTCGTTCTAGGACTTCTCTACAATTACACTCTTACTAACTACATGTCGTAGTTACAGATTGAAGGTGTCGATATCACCTTTATGAATCTCGACTATTCCTTTCCTTCGTCTCTGCGTTCGTGTACCATAGCAATGCTTTTTAATGCGGTCTTGATCTTGAACAAATAAATAAGAATAAACATGCTATTATTTAAGAGTTGTCCTATCGACACCAAGAAGGATATATAGAATTGATCTCTTATTGTAGAATAGCGAGAACGCAAATCTAATTCAGAACTACCATTTCTATCAAACTAGCTTCTTTATTCTTCCCTCCATCACCTATACAAACCAAATATCTTCTAGCAATAAATTATTCCAGAATCACATCCCGCTAGCTCTTGCACATGTAATTTGTATCACCAAGGCCTATAGACAAACGTTGTCCACAACATACAAACCTTCCTAAACACACAGACTATTGATAGCGAATCTTTCTTTATCACTTCAGACAAGTCCACAGCAGCGCATTACAAGCCTTACAAAACTCTCAGCATTGGGTCTTCGTGTTCTTGATTCAAATTCAATCTTTCTAATATGAGAGAGTCGAATCACTCGACCTAATTCTTCATTTCACTATGAATACCGATCAAGCCATTCTACCCGTATGACAAAACTAGCTGCTGGTAGGGTATCACACCATAGAATGCGAGCTCGTAACATATAGACTCCTTCATAACTATTTGCTCAAATTCTAGTACTGAAGTTGAACCTTCTAGTATCCAACTTATGTAGAGAGTCCTAATATGAATTATGCCGCGTTCCTATGAGTCTGTAAGTTTGAAAAGCCCAAAGACGATATATAAGAAACCCTAATTATTAAAATTCGGGGCATCAATACAACACAGTAGTGTCATTCCTTGACTCAGAACATGAAATTTAGGTATTAAATACTTCTTCCTTTTACACACATCTAAGCCCTCTTAATTATTCAGTTAGGTCTCCTTCTTGTTATCGCGATATGATGACTCACTATTTGATCTTGGCGACCAATAGGCTTTGATAACTCATAATATCTCATGTAACAACGAACACCAAATTCTCAATAGTGGAATGATGTAATCCAATCTTAAAGATGTAGAAGTCTTATACAGACTATCAACTATTTCACATGCGATTGAATGTACCATTACATTCAACGAAACAGAGAAAGAATACAGAATGACGTTAACGGATAGAAGACAACAGTAATACATAATAAACACGAAAGGTACAGTAATGACGGATAAGTACAAGACAGCGCCTTTATAGAGAGTGAGGCGGATAGAAATGAGGAACAATTTGTATAAAAAGAAAAAAGGGAACTATAAGGAAGAAGAGAAGAAGGAGGAGATCTTAAGAGAGTATGAGACTCGTAGTTGTTAGGATAGAATGGTTAAGCTTTGGTCAGGTGCTTGGCGAGAAAAGGATTTTTGTGGCCCTCATCTCATATTAAGGTAAATTGGATGTACCTTGTCTTAGTATATAATTAGTAATGCTAATATCTGAAGGGACTGTTATATTCTTAAATAGACTCAAATGTGATCGCATCCTTAATTACGCTAATAATGTAGTTGAATGTACAAATCTTTTTCTCCTTTATATTAAGTCAATACAAAATGAATTTAATTTGAATATTTAATCATTTCCATAATGTTATAACCATGCTAGAGAAGTAAAATTTTATATGTACGACATAGAATATATCATCAACTCTATTATTGACACAAGTTCATACGATAGATTTATGAGAATAAATCATGACATTGTGTCTCGTAGATTAAAACCACTCTTCAATTATATATCCTAATTTACTTGATAATGGCGATACCCTTTTTTACTCACACTGATCAAGAAGTGCAACAATTGCATCCATCAACAGATCTATATGTATTGTAGAAGAACGAAATATAAGTTAACACACACACCGTATCTCTGCTAAGAGTACAGCGCTAGAATTACCTTATACTCTCCTACTGCTCCCTATTCTAGTTATATAGCCGTCTCTTCTTCGAACCCACTCCTAACGCGATATATGCTGTCTCCTAATTATTCTCCATCCTCGCATTACGTCAATACACACTCTTGTCGGCACCTTCATACTTAACTCTTCACCCATTAACCTCTCTACGCGGTCACACACAGAATCCCTACGATGCCCCGAGTACCCACCGTACAATAGGCTCTCCGACCACGCGACCTTTCCCTGCGGTCACCCTGTCAGACACTCCGATCCTCAACACCGTCACCTAGCAAACACATCCCCACACAACCCATTCCCCATGTCACTAGTACACCCTCTGCCTTCACTGGGTGTTGCGTAGTTGGAATCCTCCGATCACGCACATATTCCGGAACGTACGTCGCTCTCGCGCTACACACCGACACACTCCTCAGATCCCGTCTTACAATGTATAACGCTGCGATGCCCTTGCTCTGCGTTGAAATCGCGCTCGCCATCACTCCTCTCACCCACCACCAAATAAGTGCCGGGATAGGTCCACAACGTCCACCCCAAGAGCAATCTAATGCGCAAGTGCGAAGTCTACCGAAGAAAGTAGATGAAGTAACATCGCCAACAATATCACGCGAAATCCTGTAAGTCGTAACGGGTGATGCGTCGAATCAGGTATTATTAGAGCGCATCTCCCGGCATGTCTCAGTATGACACTTGCGCTCAAAAATCATCGTAGAACCTAGTTGGACGCGAGGCATATATGCGATGAATCGTCCTGGAACCGACACCAAATGGATCGCAACCTCTATATACTCTGGAGTAAAATCAGAGCTGCGCTGTGTAATATCTTTATCAGGAATTCGACAGTAAAATATGGTGATTCTTACTTACAGGTTCTTTTAACTTACGTTTTACAATAACCAAATGAATCATTAGGATAGTGTGCAGTATGTGCTGACCAACTTTTTGAGTTGTCTTTTTCCTCTGCTCTTTATACTTTAGGATAAGCACCATTGAGAACTGCGTTTAAGTCTGTCGTTTCAGGCATGGCTTGTCAATTGGAACGTAAGTCCAATGAAGTAACCCTGTGTCAGTATCACAAACGTAATAACGTAATTCAACAGTAGGGCCAACTGTGGCCGGACGAGCTTTGTTGACTGTATCAGCGCAAGTTTCCATTGGGTCATTAGTGGTCTATAGAATCACGCCAAGGTTATACCACAGTTATGGACGCTGCGAGAGCTGGTGGAGATGATTGTCTCGACATCAGCATGTTAAGACTGTATTACGGGGAGGATGTATTTCTATTAGACTCTACAAGAATATAGTGAGGTTGTCTTCAATTTGCCTCAATTGTGTTTCAATAATACTTCTATAACATAATAGTTATAGTTAATAATAGGCAGGAGCTTAAATAAGTTTTCATGTAAATTAAATATGTTAGTATTATATATTTTTATCGAATAAAGTGTTAGTCACTAATAAGACTGATAGCTGTACATAGTGTTACGGCCATAACTTAATTAATTGAAATGCTTGTATATTAGTTAATTCATATTCATGATTAGTATAGTTTAGGTTGTTATACGTGAATGTTATATTGATATTTTCCCGAATACATTATGCCTGAAAGAAATTATCTCGTAATGTCATCAGGGATCTAGTGATTTGAGTGGAAGCACGAAACATACCGGTAATGTATAGCTAGAAGCTGATGTAATATTATGCTGTCTGTTTAATATGATTGATACATTGGGCGGATACCTTAAGTTAGCATGTCTAGAATAAACTTCCTAAGATGAATTACTTAGAAACCGTCCGATCTTATGAGGAACGAAACAAAAAACATAACCAAAGTTATTAACATTTCGGTACGAATCACTAGAAATATCCAACAATGTTATTAGGCAGAATAGAAAACTACCAACGTCAAAAATTTATCTATGTGACCAAAGAGAGAACCCTACGTATTATCATTTCATCAATATCAAATATCCAAATAAAAATTCAATACATTACATACAAATTCCAATAAATGCTCATCAACTTGGTACTATAATTATCAGTTACGATTTCCTATGAAATCTATCTTATCTATTGCATTTAAAACCATATTTGATTATAATGCTTTTGCTATTTCAAATAGCTGATGTTTCTCCAATTCTTATTATATGCTTAATTAATAATTATGTGAGTAGTTCCTTCCTAAGGCGAGTTCGGAAGATCGATAACAAATGAATTAGCAGTTTTGGGTTTGATTCAATTCATAACTATTGACAATTATCGAATCCTATTTGATTTCTTCATGTAATCAACTTATTGATAAGTTGACACGAACTTAATGCATAAAATTAAAAATTAAGTCACAATAAATGCCTCTCAAAATCTAACTACTGAGTAATAATACAAGGATCACATTACGTACATATATGTCAGAACGAGACTTATCGCAAAGGAATCGTAAAGAGGATCAACGGTTAGATAACAGTCTGAAGATGGTATCATACGAGATATCGAGAACTTTATCCTGTCACTAATCCCTTCTATATGTGAATTAGTTGAATACCCAATTATGTTAATTTGTATTAAGTTGAACACAAGCCCTAACTTCAGTTTATTATAGTTTATTTTATATAAATTCAGTTAGATTCATTAAGAGTAGGCAATGTGAATAGATCAATATCAAAGTGCACAATCCTCTCTAGTTTAACCTACATCAGATAAGCCTTTAACATTCAGTAATATATGTATAACTTGAATGCTTCTTGTGATTCGACACCTATTACCACACTAGCACAATCTAGGTAGATCTTTCATAGGTAGTTTGAATAGTACGCGACAAGACCTGTTCTCTATTCTATGAATCAAAATTGATTTTAATTTCTCGTCAAAAAAAGTAAATATATTTAATCCAAAAAAATAAAAAATCTAAAGTTAATATTAATTTTAAAATTAAAAAATATTTAAAAATAATAATTTTAATAAATAGCTAAATATTAAGATAAAATTTAAAATACTCCCTTCATAATGCAAGTAATTAATGACTAAACTTATCAACTCATCAAAAGTATCTCTCCTCTCAAATTTCCCTCTCATCCGATCTGAGGGCATGAAATTCAGCGGTATTAAAAGCTTACTCTCTACATGTGTTCGATAATGGATGAAATCTAAAGTGCAAAGTCAATCATGCTATATTTATTAGAAATTGAATGGTAAGCACCCAAATATTTGCTTTCTTCTTAGTTTGTTTTTGAGGACATTAATAATATTCTTGCTCTCCTATGAGAGATTTTATTCCCAATTTGGGTAGTCTTTTTGGTCTTAGTGTAGTGATGCTTCTTTTCTCCCAGTGTGAAGATTGGAATTTGTTACGGTTTTCTTGAAAAAATTGGATTTATGGATTTGTAAAGTCGTACATTTACAATGTGTCGGAATTGGAGGATGCGGATCTACATGTTCAGTCAAGTAATGGATTTTTTTTTTCCGAAAATATGTCAAGGAGATGTACTCGCTTAATAGAAGGTTGCCATAATCAGGAACCATCGGCGAAGTACTGCATTGTCAAATCTAGTTCCTAAACAAAACTAGTAGTGGAAGAAGAATTATACTTATTAATTTAGATTTATTTGTATTTCTGTGATATTTATTGTAGTGGCATATAACTTTAATCTAATCAAATTATCTGCTTTCAAAAAAATAACTTCTATTCATAAGGTATTAAGTGCAACGATTTGAAATAAAAGCATACAATTAATGGATAATTCTAACAATCCCGGAGATAGTTTTATGGAGTTCCATATAAAAACGCCATTGAAATGTTTTATTAGGATTGTTTAGAAATTTCTTAGAAAAGATTCTACGTGTATAGTAGATAAAACTATACACTTTCCCCCACAGAATACACAAATCAGCATACACAAGAACAATGCTTTAATCTGCGGGTTGAAGGCGCTCAACTTCCCCATCCCCGGTTGTGTTCGAACTTCGAAGCTCAGATACAGTGCAATTGACCTCTCCTTGCTCTTTCGTCAAGTGCTTTCTCTCTCCTCTTCTTCTGTCCTCTCCTTCCACCATCTTCAAGACATTGCTTCTGCTTCTCATAGGGTCTTCTTAAACACTTCTTTATCATAACTGATGCTATTATTAAACTTGGATTATATTTTTCTACATTGCCAGATAGTTTTTAGTTGCTAAAAGTTGTAATTTGGATCACTGTTATATTGTGAGAATTTTCTGCATTTTGAAGTTTGATAATGGGTAGTATTAAAATTCCAAGAGAATTGATTTCATTTTCTGCTTAAGATTCTTTGCATGGTTCGTGAAGAAGTATCTATCTAGACGCAGGTACTTCCTTGTGATAAATACACGAAAATATAAATTTTTTATATGATGGAAAAAGAAATTACATGTAAGTTATGAGGTCTAAAAGTTCATTTTCATGTGATAATTCCAATGTTGGAACTGTATAGCGAGTCATGTCGTAAATTATTTCTAGTTAAAATTGGGAGATATCAAAAAATTTAAATTTATGTATTGTTTAAAGACATCGACAATTTTAATTTACAATGTATTAGCTGGAAATATTAAATTTTTCATGTTCTTACAATCTATAAATGAAGATTGATGCTACATTTGCTGAAAGGTTTACTTTCAGGCCGTCCTCAATAAGTTTGGGGCCCGTGCAATATTATCCACGACTACGAGCGTTAAAAGCAAGAGGAAATTTTTTTTAAAATGATGGAGCGGTTATGATAATACTCACGTTATAATATTTTCATAAAAACAATGTATGAGTTCGAACCCAAAAAAATCATTCCTTCCTCATGAAATATCAACCACTGATCGATCTATACTCAATTAATAGTAGCATTTTGTTAGATATTTCACATAAATTAAAAGAAATTCTAAGCAAAAAGGTGCGCTAGGAGAAATGGGCCCTGTTGCCGTTGCCCTGGACACATGCTAACGGCGGCTCTGGGTTTGAGGAAGCCTTTGCCCTGTTTAAAGGATTGTCTGATGAAGATATTTAAATTCCCCTTCAGTAGCTTTGTTAATGTTTTGTTAAACATTTTGTGATTAAGTTTGAGGAGTGAAAAATAAGATTTCAGATTTGTTCTAGTTTACTATTTGAGTTGTCTAAACAGCTTCATGTGCTCCAGTTGTACAACCTGACAAGCTGTTCAGCTTGATTAAAAAAGTTTGAACTCAGACTCAGCTCAAACAAAATTATTAAGCTTGACTCAATCAATCAATCCTTTACAATATCTAACTTCTATTTGCACCTCTTAAGACTTATTACTATGACAAATCTACGGTCACAATTCCAAGGATCTAGAGAAAGACTCATGTGCAATTTGAGCAAACACATCCACCTTTAGTTAAGTTTACATAAAGCTAAAGCCTAAAGAGATTGATGCACAAAACCTATCATTGCATTTTTTTTCATTACCTATTTACCTCTTAGTCCAACGTCATGGATCACTTACTCAGTGCCACATCATAATAAAGGAATAAAGAACGTTGAAGTAGATTTGAAATGAACTAGGATTTATGGGGGCCTTGTCATGTATACCACAAGATTCTATAATAATGTCTGATTAGGGAAACTGTACATGCCTCATTGCTTTTATGTCTATTAGTCATGATGTGGTGCTAATATTCTACATCTCAGAGTTGCGAAGGTGTGGTTAAAGAAATAAGACCAACTCTTCAAGCATGGCGAAGTCCTATGTTACAGTGGCCGTTGAAGAACTTAATTTGTAACCCGCACCTCCTAAACTGGCGAAATCGTTTTGGTAGCGATGAAACAGAAAAACCAATCGAGTATGGGCTTATACCAATTCGTCTATGTTTTTGTTCGTCTAATGCAGCTAGCAATAAAGCAACCAAGTATCAATGCTTTAATAGCTCATGTATTCTATTCCTTTCGCAGAGAATTAATGCTCTTAACTTATAATGCAGGATCCTAACAAGTGCAATAGTGAGGACATTGGAAGATATACTGGAGCAGAGCAATTATGCGCAACAGATTGTACGAAAGACCAATAGGCTCCCCTCAGTAGATACAATGCATTACCGTCTGTACCACGAGGAAGATAGGTACTTAAATCATGGAGCCCTATCGCTCATGCATGCCTTTCGTTTGTGAACTTCTATCTTGAAGATTATCATATAATAGAGTTCTTGTCATGTAGATGTTTCGTAAAGACCCTGTTTTTAGGCCGTACACCCTTAAGCATAAATCTTCTGTTGTGATACACGCTTTCAATGTTTGTGTATACTCGTGTCAATGTCATAATCTAATGATATTTCCATTATTAACTCAGGTTGTCCGGACAATTGTTGAGTGTGATGTAGCCGTTATTGCATCATCAGCTGCTGGGTGAGAAATACAAGCTAGATATAGAAAATGCGTCAGCAAAGTTGATGAATAAATAAGATAAACTGGAGACCTTCAATCGAACATATTAAAAGAAGAGGGTAGTAACCTTATGCATGTGAAATCAAACACCTGTTGCTTCTGTTGCACAAGTTGAGGTATCTCCATTGGGAAAGAAACATAATGAATATAAATAATTTGCAATCCTTACACTTTGTTAAATTTAGAGAAAACTTGTGTTGTTTTCCCTTTTATGTCTTCTCATCTATCTTCATGAATAAAATAATGCAATCTTATTGTTCAATTATTTCAGGTCAAGGAAAATGGCATTAGTTATGCAATCTCTCTCTTGAGGGCAGAAAACAGGATTCTATGCCTATCAGCGCGAAAACCGACAGTTCATATCAACAATTGCTAGAAGCAAGAGAGTCCTTGATTATGCGCTACAGGGGTGGATTTGCCCTTAATTGCATCATGGGGTCTATATCTGAAACTGGTATGTTGATATTGTCTTATTTGCATGCATACATTTTGTCCCCTTTTTGGCCTTTTACTTGCCAGAAATTCTCAACACAATGTCAAGTACAATCAGGTCTCAATTCAAACGGCTGGTTTGCATTTGAAGTTAATTGTTGTCGGAGACAAGATAACTAGAAATTCGCATCATAAGTTGAGACTTGAGACCAGTCCCTAATTAATGTTTAGCTATTAAGGGGTTCACCTGCTATATTCTAGCAGTTACATTTATTTCTTAGTAAGTTGTTTTGATGAGAATAATATAGCGGAAGCAATACCACACAGTAAATAGCTTGTTCGTGAACTCTACCATCTTGCATTACAATGGGAAATTGCAGGAACTCACTATTGTGAGCTCTGTAAATAGATTTTAGCTACTGTCTGATACGTATCCCAATAAAACTAACAGAGACAGAGGTGCACCACCATGTCATATGGTATGTACTTGTTAGTAATTTGTGATATATTTCCATATGTTAGGAATCATCATCCATTTTAGGATTCAGTACCTTGGGAGCTTATGAAATAATACTAAAAGCTAACCATTTATTTTTCCAGAAAAGGATGTTCCGGGCCTTCCAGCTCAAAGTTAACATTGGCACTTCCATTGTAATCGCTGCATTTCTAAAGTCCACCCATCCACTTTTTCTGTCCATAGTTTTCCATCTCCTACGTAACATGCCCCTTCTTCACCAAGATAGTCCGAAGTTTAGAAAAAAGGCATAGAGTGAATTTTATGTCAAACTGCTTAAGTCTAGATTGCTCAAGTTCTAATGTGCACCATTTCCTAAACTCCCACCTTTTGTATTTTTTTTCTTTATTTTTATAAACTCCCACCCAATAATGTCCCAAATTTTTTAAACTCCTGCCATTGACACCTCCGTTAGCCAAGTCTATTTTTGGGTCTTTTTGTGATTTCCCAGAGAATCCTTTTTACAACTCTCTTCTCCCTCGAATGTCTCTCTGAAATTCATTTCTGTCAGCTTTCAAGGAAAAAAACAACAAATTGTTTCTTATTCTTGTTTCAATTGTAAATGATACTAGCTAGCAACAAACAGCAAGCAGCCTACTCAAAAAAAACCAAAAAAACTATCAGCACTACATCAACTCTCAAATTCGATGGACAGAACCACCCTCAAGATGATCGAAGTATTAGTGGATGATTACCCTTTCCAGCACAATCATCTCAACCAAACTCCTTCATTTCGCTCACCTTGTAATCTCTTATGGGCTACCAGTTCACTGTGCTGATCATCATCCCACAACCATCAAGCCAAACTATGCCTTTAACCATTGTATGATAATCTGGTGGTATGCCAAGCATTTTGTTCCATTGCAACCTCTCTTGCCACAACGACACCTTTGCACATCATTCTCAGCCATACTTGCATAAAAAACAAATCCAATTAGGATTAGGAATTAAGACATCGAAATTTAAAAACCCTAACTTTCAATTCCATGAAAAACATACTTCCTCCGACTGAAAAGGATGCACCAATATCTTTAAAAGGAAGTTTCACAAAGGAATGCACCACTCTTATTTTATTGCTTTTTTTAGATTTGGGACCACATTAAAATACTCATAAATCTCCCTTTTTTTTAGGGACCATATAACTTTTCCCCACCTGCTCTACTAAAATACTCATCAATACTCTTTAATCTCTCTTTTTTAAGGGGAACCACTTAACTTTTCCACTTAACTTTTTCCTACCTAATCACTTCTACCGAATTTTGCCTCGATTTCTGAAATTTCTCAAGTGGTGCATCCTGTAAGAAACGGAGGAAGTAAATTGAAAACCCTAATTGTTCATACAACAACTAAATGAAGATAATTTCAGATAGCAAAATAAAATTGCGAATGAAATGTGAATTTTCCTGAAATTTTCCACAATTTTTCGCCCCAAATCGAAGAAGCTAATGGAGTTTGGAAGAGAGAGGATGAAAGGAAGCTTTGAAATCGAAGGAGAAGAAGGAAGAAGTGGGCGCATTTTAATGACACTTGCTAATGAAGAAGTGGGAGTTTAAAAACGTTTGGCACAGTCAAGGTGGGAGTTTTAGAAATGGTGCACATTAAAGGTGGGAAAATACAATTTTCCCAACCTTTAATGTTGTTTTTTTGGCTAGGTAAGAAAAGAATTATTATATAGCCCACTAAAAACCAAGATACAGCCTAGGAGTTGGAGTTCCAGAAAAGAACTCACAGAACTAAAAATAGGATACAATCCCAAACAAAACATGAACTCAAACTCACATCAAAGATGTTTATGTGTTATTTTCTCCTGCTATACAATTTGTCAACCAGTCAGTTACAAAGTAATAATATGGATGGACGACAAGTGGTTGACCTAAGTATAATTTTCATATCATTTTATGCTTGATAATAAAAGTTTCAAGGAGTGTGCAAAAATTTTAAATTTTGAGATAGAAAACCCTTATAATAACTAACGAGTACTTTTGTTTTTATTTATTGCAAGGTGTTGATTCGTCGTTGCCTGCTGTGGAGCTTGCAAACAGAAATTTTGTGTTGAATGGCCTAGATTCTGAGACAGTATCATTTTTGAAGCAAGATGCGACTGACTTTATGAAGAATGCTGCCGCTCGAAATGAGACATGGGATATTGTCATTTTAGATCCTCCTAAGTTGGCTCCTAAGAAGAAGGTGAGTTATAAGAATGCATGAACCTAATTGATTACTCCCTCATTCAATCTCTAAACTTTTTGATTCATCTATATATATACTTCTTGTCACTTAAGTACTTAACCAAGAAGGTTGTCTAAAAGATGCATTTTTACATCTCTAGAACGAGCATTCCACTTCAGAGTTCATAGTTCAGACATGCATGCTAGCATTCAAAAGCTTCGAAACTAAGAGGTTATGTCTCGAACAAAATAATTCTAACAATCACACGACTCCCAACAGAGATTGACAAAATTCCCTTGCAAAATTTGTGAAAGGTCCACCCATGCATAGATCAATTGTTGGCACAAGAGAAAACGTGATGGCAATGATTTTAAAGAGTTCAATCATTATGAAAATGAATCCAGGCATGAAAGCAAAAATATTGCTATCTGCCATTATATGTTTGCCAAAAAAATTGTGACAAAAGATGATGGGCGTATTGTTAGGTGATACACTAATCGTAACACCAATTTTTTTGGATCATTTCAAAAAATTCATCCTTTAGATAGTATCAACTACCCGCAAAGGAGTTTATCAAAGATGCTCTTGACGTGGCGATTGTTGTTTTAAGAGAGACTACAACTACTAAGAATAGGAAAGGAACAAGTTTAGGTGTGTCGTGGCAATTAGGACCACTGACTTGAAAACGAAATTTTGCGCAACTGAGGTGCACAATTGTATTCGCCAATACGTTTCCTACGGATCACACACCACCTTCACACAATGACACTCTTAGATGAAGGTTT
>SNQN01000344.1:92737-152232 GCA_008642245.1 Bassia scoparia | reverse complement strand
ATTATATATATATATATAATATATATATATATATATATATATATATATATATATATTTATTTATTTTATTTATGAAAAAGAAAGATGAATCAATTACTTATATCAATCGACGACGTATGATTATGACATATCCTATAGTGTAATATCAACCAAATTCATCTCTAAAAATTTAGCATAGAAAAGCATGTGGTCGAGTTTAATTTGGTATTTTTCAATTCGTTTTTTATTTTTGAAAAAGAAACAAAAGAATTTCTCTATCGTACGAATAAAAAATGTGTAGTGGGTCTTGAAAAGCCATAATGATAGTGATTTTATAGAGTGGGCATTGTTTGTATCATGACATGCCAAAAAAATGAGTCGTTTTCTCCATCTCAATTATTTCATACCCAAAGGTGGTACAACTGGTTACGAGCTGAGTTTGATTAAGTAAGAATCATCATCATACTTTTTAAGAATCATATTTTATTTAAATCATGACAAGTATTCTTAATTATATTATTCTCACTTAGCTGGATATTAATTTGGATCGTCCAATAACATTATTGTTATGAGCACACATATATATACGGGTAGTGATGTCCGCACATTATGCTCACCGTCCACTTGTGCTAACATTGAAGAAGCTTCGCACAGTTTTGAAGAATAAAAATTAAAAGGGTTGTCCACATAACAAAGGTAAATGTGCCATATCAATTTCCAACACTTACCTATCTATTCACGGTTAATCATACATCTAATTGTTCGGCAAATAAAATATTCTTTCAATTTAATTTATGGATTGGTTTCGGTGTATGAAGAATTTTATGTAAAATTAAGCATTTTAGATCTCTCACACAAAGTTATTGACTAGAGTTGGGTGTTTGTTTATAATTATACTTGAATTACCTAATCAATAATTAAAATAAAAATTAACATAATTTTGAGAATAATAGAGATCATAAAAGTCGTAAAATAGAAGAAAAAAAGAGAGTTGTAAAATTGAAAAATCAGAAGGTATGTATGCTCATGATAATGCAAATAAATATTATTGTGCATCACGTATATAGTTAACTTTATAATCAATATCGGTGACCCATTTCACTTTACATCAATATAAGTGAATAATAAGTAGGGTCTAATATTAATTAAAAAGTTACTAAATTAACAAAAAGGGTCAACTATATTACGATCATGAACAATAATTATTGTACATCTGATGTACCTAATACTTTATCATTGAAAATACGGTTAATATCTAGTCCTATCGTTCTTCATTAGCCGTTCTCATCTCCGACTTATCCTAATTACATTTAATTGGCAATTTGAATGACTTTTTGTTTGTTCCGTTGATGTATATAATTATTCATTTAACCCAATATATTATGTGTGGACCCACTATGTTTTACAATTTTTTTTACTTGCATAGATTCTTATAAATTTTTTAAATTGGAGTTCGAAAATAAAAATAAAAATAGACCAAACCATGAAACGTGTATCACTTGTATTTAGAGGAGAAATGATGTTTACTCAAATTTTTTTTAAAAAAATGTCAAGTCGTCTCATTTTATGATAATGCATGCAAGTGAAGTATTTTATCTACTACATTAAGAGGACATCATTGATTAATTATTTCATTTTTTTACACATTACGGAATCTATAATTGACCCAAACGAAGACAAGAGAATAAATTTATCTGTTGAAGTCCAACTTCTTCCACTAACATAGAATTAAATTCGATTCTGGAATCAAACTTTTCAATCAGTTCCATTTTGATTATGATTAAAATTAAATTATTCCAGATTTATTTCCAGTTGTTGAGTTCTAACAACTTATGAGTACATATAAACATATTCTTCCCTACACTAATTTCTTTTCTTATTTCGAACAGAATTATACAAGTTATAACTGATCAAAATCGAAAAAAAATTGTGAAAAACCACTTAATAAAATCATTATCGTTATACTTAAAAAAAAAAAAAAAAAAAAACACCACCAGTTAACCGAAAATTTAAAAGAAAGGCACCTACTTGTACATGTAGATGTCGCGGGTAGGGGCCAAACGGCGATGACAGAGGGAGCAAGTTCGAAGGAAGGTGCCATTTGATTCGAGGACGAAATCAGCAGAGTTGCGCCTGTTTAAAGCTCTCTGGCACGAGACACTTAACGACGGCGGCGTCTGATCATCAGAATCAACCTCATCGGACGACTGCAGACGTTGCATCGCGAGTGCTGTGAGATCGTCGTAGGAGAACTCGTTCATGCTGGTGGTCCTCTGAATTGGGGGGCGCTTACGTGGCCTCTTTCCTAGCATCATCTTTATTTATTGTCAGGTGGAGAAYTGGAGGGGATAACGGAACTACAAGAGAGAAATTTCTTAAAACTATCCCAAACCAATCATATAAAAGGAAAATAAACTCCTAATTTATAAACTTAGAAAAACAATGCCAGTTTTTATCTTCTTTAAATAATTCAATGCTAAAAAAATTGTAGCAAATTAATACCCAATTCTTAATARTCCTTTCGTTTTTTAATGTTTTACTTCTTTAGAATCTTTTTATAAATAAATTTAGGGTTTTTCTAAGATATACCCTTGAATTTTTTGGTTTTCCAAGGTCTACCTATGCCTTTTGAAACTTCCAAGGGATACCCCTGAACTCAATACACATCATTAGTCATACCCTTCCCAGTTAAAACACTAACCTTAGTTAAGTTTAAAATAAAAAATAAAAACAAAATAAATTAAAAAAACCCCAAACCTCCTCCTTCCTCCCTCATAGCCACCCACTCACCACTGCCAATTGAAACCAACGGCCAGACCACCGCCCTCACATCCACCACCCACCACCCACCCTACCCAGCACACCCAACCACAACCCTAACCTTCGCAACCCACCATCACGAGCCCAAAACTCACCCAAATTACATAAAATCAAAAACAAAAAAGGGGTTTTGAAATTGAAATTCTGGGTTTGAAAATCAAAATACAGAAAATTAAACGAAAATCAATAATTCATGCTCAAAACTAGAGTTTGAACTCGAAAATTCTGGGTTTACATAAAAAAAAATTGAGTTTGAACTTGAAAAATCTAGATTTACATTTGAAAAAGAGAAAACGATCGCAGCAACCATGACTCAAGAGAAAAGGAACAGAGGAGAAGAGCGMCGACGACTACAACAACGRGACAACATAGTCGCAACAGCAGCGACGTGGCGGCAACAARAYCAGCAACACAACAACACAGACGCGTCYACAYCAACACTACACCGCAGCAACAACAGCAGCAGCAGCGCAAGAGGTTTGAGGAGCAACGACTGGACTGGGGGAAGAGGTGTACGAGGCYGAGATTGGGGTGGGTGGTGGTTTAATGATGTTTGGTTTGGCCTCGGTGCTAGTGGGTGGTTGTGAGGAAGGAGGAAAGAGGGATGGGGCTTTTGTTTTTTTTTTTTTTGAAGTTAACTATGGTTAAGCGTTAAATTGGGGAGAGGGTATAGCTAATAAATGATTATAAGCTCAGGGGTATCCCTTGGAAGTTTCAAAAGGTATAGGTAGACCTTAGAAAACCCAAAACTCCAAGGGTATATCTTAGAAAAACCCATAAATTTAAATATAAACAATAAAAACTCACACTTCGGCGATTGGGCCCGCTTAAACTTTCTGGTGAAACATTTTCACCCTCTTTTTTCTTGGCTAAAATAGGTAAAATGAGAAGAATCTCACTATAAATCTTACAATTTTTTAATCACCAAATACATAATTTTCTATATTATGAAGTAATTTTTTGTTYAGAGAAAAAAATCAATTCATTAATATAAGAGTCATACGACATTTATAAAAGTAATAAAATATATCAAATACAAAACAAATTGAATTAAATAAACATTGCTTTCATCTAAACTATGATCGTCGAATAGATCTTGTACTATGGGGCATCTCTCACTCATATCACTGATATATACAACCTTTCTGGAGGGACAATCTGACGAATTATTGTAGCCGCGAGTAGAGATGCAAGTGGGGCGGGTCAAATAAGAGACCTGCCCCATCCCCACCCCATTGCGACAGGGGTGGGTCTCGTTTTGGTGGGTGCAGTGATGGGGCGGGGATGGGGATTAAAATTGTACCCTCTATGGGGTTGGGGATGGGGATGGGGATGGTTTCTAGGCTATATCTGCCCCATCGTCATCCCCATCTCCGCTTGTACAATATAAATTTAAATAATTTATATTTAAACATTTAATATTACCTTTAGAATATAATAATATTTAAAAAATCATAAGTTTATAATTATCTTTTAAATGTTGTTTCTTTAGGTTAAATTTTTGTGCGAGTAATTAAAATTTTAACAGGTGYTTTTGAAGCGGGGATTCYGTGGGTATGAGACGGGGATTTAGCGGGGATTAGGGTTGTTAATGAGCTGAGCCTGCTCCCGAYCTACTCGAGCTTGGCTCGGTCAAAGCTCGATCAAAGCTCGGCTTGTTAGGGCTCGGCTCGAGCTCGAGCTCGGGTCGAAAATAAACGAGCCGAAACACGAGCTATGCTAGGCTCGGCTCGAAAGCTCGCGAGCCAGCTCGATTTATTTATTTATTATAAATTATATAATTATTTTATATATTTGAATTTTAAAATAATGAAAGATGTATATGTATTATTGAAACTTAAAAGATGAGTTAAAAAAACCTTCCTATGCTAAGGCCCAATATGGATGAGATTACTAGTGTGTAACTCTTATTTCGTTTGAAAACTTTGAATTTTGTTATTTGGAGACTTTGCAAGTGTGTGAATGTGTGTGTGATGAAATATTTGTAGACTTTGTAATTTGGATTTAAGTTTGATATGTTTTTGGATTTTGTAGAATATTTAGTTGGATGTTAGTAGTTGATATTTGAAAGTTTGAACTTTGAAGATTTAGAATTTCAATTCATAAAAAAAACAAGTTAAGTAAGCTTAAATGAGCTCGAGTCCTTAAACGAGCCTTTAAATGGGCTCGAGCTCAAAATTTGAGGCTCGACGAGCTCGAGCCGAGCCTCTATATAACTCTCACAAGCTCGAGCCGAGCCTAGCAAGGCTCGGTCTCGTTAACAGCCCTAGTGGGGATGGATATCCAAGTGGGTGGTGAGGCAGGGATAGTTTTTTAAATTGACTTAGTGGGGCGGGGATGGAGATGGGGATGAAAAATTGAGGCGGGGATGAAGATAGGAAAGGTAAACTCGCCCCGCCCCGCCCCGCCCCAGTTGCATCTCTAGCCGCGAGGACGACATCCATCGCATTCATTTGCTTATATCCAAAAAAACAAAAACTTCTACAATCCCATACGATCCTTTAACGATGAATCAAGTTAAAAAAAATTCATAGATTGAAAATTTAGAATAGAAATAACAAACCAAAAATAAAATAACACAAACTTCAAACTAATCTCACAAAGGAGAAAAATAAATCCAATTGAATGGAATAAATTAAAGAATCTCACAAAGGAGAAAAATTGATCCAATAGAATAGAAAAAGAATCTCATTGTGGAGAAAAAGATCCAATTGAATGCAATGATCGAATAATCTCACAAAGGAGAATTATAGATACAATACAATGGAATAAATAATCTCACAAAAGAGAATAGAAGATAGATTTATTAAAACCCCTAAAATTAAAAACAATGAAAGTTAAAAGAGGTGATTAAAAGGTTGATGGTAACCCCAAAATCTATGAAAAAACTAGGAAAAAGCAAAAAAAGAAGAGAGCGAGGATGCTAGGGTTTTTTTGAGATAGGAGGCTAGTTTCAAATTCTTTGGTTAAGGGGAGTAAATATGTGTATTACTCTTATGAGTCTTCTAAAGAGTTTCTTCCCTGAGAGATCCGATCCAAAACTCACTTAAATTATTTGAGGAGAAAGCTAGTGAAATTTCAAGGTTAGTTGGGATTGTTTTTGTGCAGGTGACTCTAAGTCTTAACTTTAGTTTAAAGCCAAAGTATAATATATTGTAGTTTAAGCCATTAAAATTTTACAACTGTATATTTGTTAATTTAACAAAAAAAAACCAATTCATATTTTCAAATAAATCAATATAAATAACTACCATACCACAGGCATTGCTTGTGATATTATCTACTCCGTAGTCAAATCTATTAACGAACCATCTAAACCAAAAATTGAAGTTGATGGTTGAAGCCCGGGACTATGTTATATACTCCATCCGTCTCAACTTGTTTGTTACGTTTGGAATATTGYGTACAAGGAGAGAGAAACTTTGACTTTGAAAAATCTCATGTTATATAAAAAAAATATATTCATGTGAGATCTTGTTAGATTCGTCTCAATGCAAAGTTTTTTTGTTATCAAATTTTTGTAATTTTTAAAAAAGTGTAGTGAAAGATATTAAAGTTTAATTAAACAGAACTGTGCTAAAAGAAAACATAAC
The DNA here is from genome assembly GCA_008642245.1 of Bassia scoparia. NCBI lineage: Eukaryota > Viridiplantae > Streptophyta > Magnoliopsida > Caryophyllales > Amaranthaceae > Bassia > Bassia scoparia. The sequence continues at coordinate 145,840 of SNQN01000344.1, read as the reverse complement.
AAACTTTTTGAAACGGAGGGAGTACTATATAAACTCGATCAAAATCTTAAAATTTCTACCTTATCAAATATATTTTTGATGTGCGTGTTTTGTATACTATTTTTACATGTCCCCATTGCATTTTCATAGCATTTTCTCGCTTGATTTGATCAATTTTCCATTGGATTTTGTACTTGGTTGGAGTGTTTGTTTCCTATCTATTTTGTAGGTACAAAGCTTTAATTATGCTAGGAATCGACTCTTGGAGAGAGAATTGCAAGTTGAGAGGTCAAAAGCTAGTTAAAAGGTCATTTTTGTGCTGACCGGGCCTCATACCCGGGTGGGTTTCCACATACTCGACCAGGTTTGCACCTGGTACTTAGAAGATTTTGGAGGTGTTAATTTGGAAAAAAAGTTTCTACTCGCAACCGGGTGGGTTTCCACATACCCGGTCGGGTGATCATTAGGTACTTAATGTAGATTTGAGCAACAATTCCAAACCGAGGTCCACATATATACCCCGTCGGGGTTCCAATGAAGTATCACTAGTAGAAAATACGTCAAATGCTGCGGTTTCCAACTACAGCATTTAAGCCTGCAACATTTGTATCACTAGCATATGAAGCTGCGCACCAGGCCGGGTTTCCTCTTATGAAGTATATTAAAGAGTGAACCGTTAGATTGGAATTTGTAATGGAAAAGTAAAGAACAATAAATGAAGGGTTTTTAGATTTGAAAGAAGAGAAAAATCCTTTTTTATGAAGTATATTTATTGCTTTGAATTAATAAAAACAAGAAGAGGAGAAGATGGACATTTGACTTAAATTTAATGAGTAACAACTAAAGAAGCATGGTAAAAAAAATGGCAGAAAAACGCACAACAAGAGAGTCGAACCCGGATTTATGGGTTGCACTATTACGCCTACCACCACTATGCTACGTAATACTTTTAGTATAATTATCAATACAAATGTTATATATATATATATATATATATATATATATATCTTTGACTTTTGAGGCCCTCTGAACACAGAAGGCCCTGCGCGGCATGCTGCACACGTCGAGCGCCAACCCTGATAATGTTGGAGCTTCACTCTCGGCCATGCCTCAACTTTAACACAAGTTTTAAGGGCCTACTATACGATATGACAACAAACATATACATGTAAGCATGTGAGACAAAAAAAGACTGAAAGGTGTTGATAATAGTCTGAAGGTTCCCAAAGGTACTCAAGAGGGGGGTGAATAGAGTGGCTCTTAAAAATTTTCATTGATTGATCATTATAATTGAGTAGACRAGTAAACTGGTCTAGCATCGGAATATTAGTTGAACAGTATTACYCAACGCAAAGCAATAAAGTAAAGACATCAATATGTAACGAAGTTCGGCAACTATGCTTACGTCCTCCTACCCTAATCCCTTTTATTAAACTACTCTGAAAAATAAAGTAACCCTCTCAAAGTATGTGAACTCACACACACACATAATGAAATCCTACACTCAATACAAGTGTGTTARTTCGCACTTGACCACACAAGCACTCTCTACGTACCAAACTCATAATTGCTACCCGACATCTAACCCTTTCATTAGTGATTCAATACAAATCAAACACTCAATACTCACGCAAAGAGCTTATAAGAGAATAATAATAATCACTCATTATAGTGCACTATGTGTTTGACTTTTGCTTGCTTGATCTTAACTTAGGGCTTTTCTCTCAAAATATGCTCAATAAAACCGTGGAGAGAAGTCTACTTGTAAGCATGAAATGTTCTGAATATTTATAGCCAAGGCACACAACTACTTAGGTCGAAAACCTAGAATATGCAAAAGAAACAAAACTTAATTATTCTTTCAATTCATATTTTAGGAAAGTCTCACTTGATATTATTTTATGCTAGATAAAATGATATCATGTGTTACTTTAATCCAACCTAAATAATTGCTAGATATTCTTAACAAATATACTTACTAGATCATCTTGAAGTTTTTCAAAAATCGTTTTAAGAAAAACTTTCCAAAAAATCTTTTGAACTCGACAAGATGATTCGTGTTGTGAGAACAGCTAAATTGTTCACCCAACTGGTAATGTTAAAGCCAACGAACTACTGGTCTAGTTGTCTTTAACCCTACTCAAAAGCCCTTTTCCAAAACTAATCACACAAGCATTCATCAATCACACGCATGCACTTTTACAACAAAAAGACTTAGTATAATCCTAGAATTAATTTTCATGCTCTTCAACACTTCGAAGCTATCCTTGATTTCTTCATTTCAATCATAATCTTCTAGAGTCTTCCGCGAAAGAGCTTCCATGCTTCAAGTGTTGGAATACCCGTATGTCAACCATAGATAACACAATATATATCAAAGTTCACACTATGGGTCTGTTCTGTTCAACTTACTTTTACTTATTTTCATAAAAATAAGTTCAGTTCAGAAAAAATAAGTTCAGATAAGTTCAAATCAAAAAAATAAGATAAGATAAGTTCAGATAAGTAAAAATAAAGTGAATAGAATAGACCCCATCACTTTCTTCAAGGGACCAAGAATAATTTCCTCAGTTGTCCAGACTAGCTGCATTCATCTAACCAATGTACTCGTTCTTGCAACTGTTTGTCATCACTCAAAACACTAAGGGATTTGATATAGTCAACATAGCACTACTTTTTTCGTTTTATGTTCACTTGGTATGGTGAAATATGAGTTCTGTGGTTGGTATAGGAATTCATTTGATTAACTACTTAGATGACTGTTTCTTTTAGGAGTTGGTTCCTCTTCAAGAGTTAACATCCTTTAAGTCTCGTGGTTGTTCCGGGGATTTGAAGTTATATTTTCTGTTCACATTCCTCARTCGTTCCTCARGCTTCTTTTAATTKGTTTTKTGGATCTGTGAGCATCTTTCTTACAAACCAAATTGGTCACGGAGCCAGCGATTCTTCGAGGTAGTCGATTTTTTCTAGGGTTATTCGGTAAACTTTGCAAATATTTGGTCTGCAATTTTCCAGATTCCTGTACAAATTTTCTAGCTTTTTACGCAACTTTGCAAGCTTCGTTCTCCTTCATTTCTTAAGATTTTCATGTGATTCTTTTTTTTTAAATTGAACGATTATTTGTCTTCTTTCTTCGTGCAAAATTTGAGAATTTTTAAGATCGTTTGTTATCTAGTTGGGATTGTTTTTTCCAAAGTGGTCAAATTCYAAACAGTTTTGCGCAGTCGGAGGTAAAAATTGAATTGTCATTAATTGGCGTTGAATWTATTCATGGAGTTTTGGTTGAGTGTTAAAMATACATAGGGGAACATCTGTTCAAAACTTCAACTTAATCGAGTTGATTTGGTTTGTGGTTTTATTCGACAAAAGTTTTTTTTGGGAGTAACATGTCTCATTTCTTTCCTTTGACTTTTTGCTAGAGTTTTCAGAAATTTTGTGCTAAATAAATCATGGAAAGTAACATTGTGGATCCAATTACTTATGAATGTCCTACGATTTTTGGAGAATGGGTAGAGATTCGATTCAATAATTGTGATGGGTTATCCAAAAGAGAATTTTTGCAATGGATGTCAAAGGTTGGGGGATTAATTTGTCGTCATGACTTAGTTTATCCTGAGTTTGTATTAATCATACCAAACATGTTCCCATTTTATGCTAAATATTGGTGGGAGGATTTTCAATTTTGTTGCAAACTGGAGGGTAAACTAAAGATAAGAAGATGGCGTAAATTGAAAAGCAAACTTGAGCGTGCATTTTTGGCTCCGGGTAAAGTTGAGAGAACCTTATGAGAGCGATTTGCTAAATTTCAAGAGGAAAGGATGCAAATGAAAAGGATTTTATTAAGATCGAAAAACTCCTAGAACAAAAGGAAAAACAACCCTAGATCATAGGAAGGGTTGAACAAGATACGAAAGTTTCTTCTCCTGATATTGACGAGCAAATAGAAGATATTACTTGTGTTGATGAAGAAAGTGCCCAACATATATGGATAAGGTTGAAACTTTGGCTTCTACAAGAGATCTATCTTTGAGTTTTGATGTGRGCGCTGAGCTTGTACAAGGAGCCTCGATCATTCATAATAGTTGTACCATAAAAGAAAAGGTTGGTACCATCATAACCATTGTCAAAACAAAAATAGAAGAATCTACTACAGAGAAATATTCCATTCCTTTCAGTAAAGATAAAATTGCAGCTCCCATAAAACCTAATCGTTCTTTTCCATGTCCATCTATTGAAAATTATGCTCATCAAAATACACCAGAATTACCACTGATTTTAGTGACAAAACATGACATATAACATAAAGTGAATCTCAGAATTGAGCCTTATCAAGTTCGAGTCTTTGAAAGATGGAAAAATCTTTTAAAGAATAAGGAAGAGGGTTCATTGGCTTATATTTGGAAGTCGCCACTTCAAAGCTATGACTCGTCCAAAGAAATTGTTGTTGGAGCACAAGTTCAAGAACGTACACTTCTACTTCATGTTATTAAAGAGTGTCGCATATGGCTGATTGCATGATTCACAACGCACAATTTGACGACAAATTTTTTCGAGGAAGGAGAGAATGATGAGGATACGGTGGCAATATACTCGAATATTCAAAGGATATTCAAATTATTCATGTTGTTAGATATTACATTAGATATTCTTAGGTTGTTCTGAGTTAGTTAGGACATTTTAGTTTGTTAGGATATTATTTGTTAGGATATAATTAGTGATTAGATAGATATATATTTAGTTGTTACATGGATATGATTTAATATCTTATCCTAGGTTGTTTATTTCCAGATTTATTTTGTACTATAAAAGATGAGACGAATCAGTTAATAAAAGTCAGTTTTCAGTTTGCATAAAAAATTACCTTTCTTTGTTAATTTAAAGGAAAACCTTGTGAGTTCTGTGGTTGGTCTGAGAATTTATTTGATTAACTACTTAGACGGTTCTTCCTTTTAGGAGCCTGTTCCTCTTTGGGAGTTAAGATCCTTTAAGTCCTGTGGTTAGTCCGGGGATTTGAAGTTATATTTTCTATTTGCGTTCCTCACGCATTCCTCATTCATTCCTTACACTTCTTTTAATCAGCTTTCTAGATTTMTGAGCATCTTGCTTATAAATCCACATCAAATAATGCAAGTTTTACATTAAATAAGAATGTTTAACAATGATTGACGCATGATTTTGTCATAAATTCCCAACTTTATACTGTATTAAGAAATATAAAAATTCTTATTGACAACCCTCGGGGTTGTATATATCATAACCCTTAAGTTAAATATAATATCTCAATACAATTTTATGCAAATATAAAGGGTTAAAAAATTAACCGTTTGATATACAAAAATTAAGAAAATTATTAATTGATAAGAGAAAGATCTTGAAATTGGAAAGTATAGTATTTTTGAAATAAGAACAAATTTAATTGCAAAGAATATACGAAATGAAGAAAAGAGATTTGCCTCCGTTATTTTTTTGGAAATGTAGGAAGAAAAGAGTAGTTAAAGGAATATTAAAGAGGAAATAGGAAAGTTGAAAATTGAATTCTTATATGGAAGATGTACTTGGCGTGAATTGAGGTAGGGTCCCAAGAAGGTGGGTAGGTGATTAGGTGAATGAAGGTTTTAGATTTACGTGTATAGCTAACTAAATGGGCTTAAAATGTAAAATTGCACCCTTTTGATTTTGGGGGACCTGTGCAACTGACTGGCTTGCACAGGTGACTCACAGGGCCTAGTTATCAGAACAATTTGTGTTAGCGACTTGGTCTTTTTTTTACTTCCCGATATATTTTTTACAATATTTTTTAAGAGCTCATTCCAAATGCAATGGTAATTTTTCTACTCCCCACGTTACGTTTTAAATGCAGCACTTGATATTATTTGAGAGAGATAAAATATTCAAGAGTTGCATTTAGAATGCAACTTGAACATCAAGATTTTTGAATAATAAATCTATTTGGTTAATAATACCAACCTCCCTACATATGTCAAATTCTCTTTGCATTTGATTTCCCTTCTTGAAAATTTGTGCTAAATTTCAAGAATAGAAGAAATGTGTCTACATATAGAAGCAAATGCTTTCAATACCTACAAAGTCCTACTAATGAATTTTGTGCAGGAATGCTTTCTTATATGAATCTAAGTGATGTGAGAATCAATTAAGGAACCAATAAAAGAGTACCACTAAGTCTTCTACTATGCTGGTTGTGAGAATAACATAATCACTATGACTAAAAACCATTCCCTCTTCACTAGCTAGTTTCAGATTTTGTGCGAATGAAGCCTTACATTCTTGCTCCTTGACTACTTATCTCTCCCAATTCTCCTCCAACCAAAAGCATCATAAAACATGTTATCATCTCTTGCTCCCATAAGATTCACAATTGTAATTAACAAAACCCATAACATTATAAAATGAAATTATTGGAAAAATAAAATTGAAATACTTCATAAATTAAGTCAATTGATAATTTTTCATCACTAAGAGCAGATTGTTGGAAATTATTAAATTTATGATATCAAAACTAGTTTGTTTGATTTATTTATGTTGTTATGGTGTAATAAAWAATCAAACAAAATATAAAATAACATACCTAATTTATTGGTTTGCAATTTCGAAAAACGAAAAAGATTACAAAATCTGTGTGAACTACTGAAATACTGCAATATAAAAAGCATACTGCAGCATGCCTGCAGTGGGAAACAAATGGTATGCGTGGTGCAAGTTATTGGCAATTAATATGCGTCGCATTGGCATGCGTGAATGACTTTGTGTTTGATGAGTTGTTTTCCATGCAACAATTAGGCAGTTTACATCATTTTGTATGACATACATTTTTGTAAACAAGTAAAAAAAAAGAGGGAAGTTACTATTCTACCATATATTTTTATGTAAAAAAAGTTTTATTCTCCCTTCTTATTCATCGTCATAAAAAAACACAAACACAATTAGACTTGCTCTCATTGAAAGTCGTTCTAAGAGCGATTTTCTTTGAACTTTGTTGTATCTTGAAAGCAAATTCCGTGCAACCCATGTCTTAGTTTAAGGGTCAGAATATTCCTTTTGCGATAAGGCCAACACGCCTCAATTTTTTTGTTTCGTTGTTTTTTTCTATTATTCTTTGATATCCTTGTTTTCTCTAATTTTACTAACAATCCAAAAGAATTATCTCATTAAAGATGACTACAATTAAGGATATGACAACGAATTTCATTAAGTTAGACAAATTTAAGGGTGTCGAATTTCGAAGATGGCAAAAGAAGATGCACTTCTTGTTGACTTCGCTTGGAGTGGATTATGTTCTCACTACACTAAGGCCTATGGATCAAGATGAAAAACCTTTTAAACAAACAAGGAGAAGAAACAAGAGGGGCAATGATGATTATTTTACATATGTCATGGCCACATCCTTAATGGTATGTCTGATGCACTCTTTGATATTTATTAATATCGTGAATCCGCAAGGGATCTTTGCAATGATCAAGAGTCTAAATATATGTTTGAAGATTCTTTTAGTAAGAAGTTTTTAGTGAGTAATTTCAACAATTACCGTATGGTATTTGTCATTGGGCAATTTCATGAATTACAAAGAATCTTTGGTTATCTTAAACAACATGACATAAATATGAATGAAACTTTTGTTGTGTCTTATCACATTGACAAATTACCACCAAGTTGGAAAGAAGTAAGAACCTCTCTTAAACATAAAAAAAAGATGATATTAATGTGGAGCAATTGGGTTCTCATCTTRGGATTGAAGAGGGAATTCGTTTACAAGATGGACAAAAGGATGTCAATCCTAGTTCTATTACAGTAAACATGATGGAAAGTGGAAAGTCCAAGGGTGATAAGAATAACCTAAAGAAAAGGAAGAACAACAAGCTTATGGAAGGACCAGAAAAGAAACTTAAGGTTGATAATGATTCCCAAGAGGCACCTATTTGTAGGTGTTGGAAGTGTGGAAACTCGGGACACTTCAAGAAAGATTTAAGAATCTGGAAAAGGATGAATAAGCAACAAGGGAAAGGCGGAGGCCAATGCCATGACAAGCAAGGTAATTCTTGTGCAAAAATTTCACTTGATTCCTTTTCATATTTTGTGTGTGTGATTTCTGAAATCAAATAATAATGTGCAAGATGATTATTCTTGGTATATTTATTCGGGTGCATCGAGACATGTATGCAAAGATCGGACCCTTTTCAACACCTTTCAAAAGCTTAGTGATGGCGAAAGTCAATACATTGCCAATGATTCTACGTCAAAAGTCCTAGGCATATGATAAGTAGAATTGATGTTTAGTTCCGTAAAGTTACTAAACCTTAGGGATGTGTTGTATTCTCTAGAACTTAGTAGATATCTTGGATTCAGTGCACTCKTGAATCGCATAGGTTTTAAGATGGTTTCCGAAGCTGATAAATTTATATTATCTAAGGGTGGTGTGTTCGTAGAACTTGGTTATTTGTGTAATAATATATTTAAGTTATATATTTAAGTTAAGTGTGTGTGTTTCTAGAAAAAAACAGAAAAATGAAGCAATAAACCCTAGATCTAAAACAAATCGAAAATTAGAAAATGAAAACAAATTTAGAAGAACATGAAAAAAACCCATAATTTTGAAACCAAATTAAAAACATCAATAAACGAAAATTCACAATCAGATTTAAAACCCCAAAATCAGATTTAAAATCAAAACCCCAAAAACGAAAAACAATTAAAATTTTTAGGTCTAATCTCAATAATATGATAAAACCCCAAAAAATCATATTTAGAAGAAAAACCCTAATAACAAAATTTGAATTAACAACTAACCTGAGTTTTGGGGATGAGGAGGAGAAGCGGCGCAACGAGTAGCGACACCAACTGTGGCACACAAGAAATTGTGGTGGGTTTGATGCGTGATAGAGGAGGGAAAATAATATGAGAGAGAGAGAGAGAGGTGATTGATGAATGAGGAGAGAGAGGGTGAGAGAGAGAGAGAGAGAGAGAGAGAGAGAGAGAGAGAGAATAAGGCAATAAGGGTGAGGAGAGAGAGAAGATTATAAAGAAATAAGGATGAGGAGAGAGATTAAATTGAGAGAGAATATTATAAGGAAATAAGGGTGCCGAATTAAATTAAATGTAAGACTAGAGTGTTCCATTGCAGACTTTGCTTTTTTTAATAAAAATATATTTACCGACCGTCTAAGGCGGTTGGTACAATCAAAGTGGAAAATTGAACTACATTAAGGATTTATCGACCGCTAYCGGCTGGAAATCAAGTAATTACCGACCATCTTGAGGTTCGATCGGTATTTATCGACCTTTTTCGACCGTCAAAATGGTTGGTAAATTTTTACCGACRATCACCGACTACATTTAAGTCGGTCGGTAATTTCGATCTGCCGAGAGCTAATTTCTTATTGGTACCAAAATTGAGTTATTTCAAAGTTAAGGGATGTAGGGCAGTAGTGAAAGTGTCGGAACCCAAACGTAAAATTTTGGGTGAAAGAGGAGCCGAATGCATCTTTATAGAATATGCGGTTTATAGCAAATCCTATAGGTTCTATGTTATAGAAAAAATGAGTCGGTTCATACCACCATTGAGTCTAGAGTTGCAATTTTTTATGAAACAAGATTTTCGCCAACGCCTAGATTAAAGGATATGACTCCAATTCCAAGTAACAATGCTCAATAGCTTGTTCAAATACCATTTGATCAAGATAATGATAGAGAGCCACTTGATGAGGGTGAACCATCAACATACACTCAACCTAGAAGAAGTAAAAGGGTAAGAAAAGAGAAATCTTATGGACCCGAATTTCATGTGTACTTAATTGAAGGATCGAGGGAGTCGATTGTGACTAAATCTCAATATGTTTTCCATGTGAAAGATTATCCTTCAACCTATAAAGAGGCTATTACATCTTAAGATGTGGCCTTTTTGAAGAAAGCAATCAATGATTAAATGGATTCTATCATGGGAAATAATACTTGCGTTTTAGCAGATTTACCACATAAATGTAAACTAATAAGTGTAAATGGATCTTCAAAAAGAATATGAAGGTTGATGGAACTATCGATAAGTTCAAAGCCCGTCTTGTGGCATAAGGGTTTACTCAAAAACCATGCATTAATTATTTCAATACATATGCACCCTTTGCTAGAATCTCCACTATTAGACTATTCATGTCGATTCCACATGGATGTCAATACATCTTTTCTTAATGGAGATTTAGAGGAAGAGGTTAACATGCGACAACCGAAAAGGTTTATCGTGAAAGGCCAAGAACACAAGGTTTGAAAACTCATAAATCTCTTTATGGGCTATAACAAGAACTAAAACAATGGCATCAAAAGTTTGATGAAGTTGAGTTGTCAAACGGATTCATGTTGAATAGTTCAGACAAGTGTTTATATGGCAAGTTTGATGACTACGGTCAAGGAGTCATCATTTGCCCATATATTGATGACATGTTGATTTTTGGAATGGATTTGGAACAATTAGAATTAACCAACCCTTCCTTTCATCAAAGTTCTCCATGAAGAACATGGGGGAAGCGAATGTCATTTTAGGAATAAGAATCAAGAGAAATGACGAAAAACGAATCTTGACACAATCTCACTACATTGAGAAAGTGATCAAGAAGATTGGCAGTAATGATGAATCTCTTGCTCCGACTCCTCTGGATTCTAGCATAAAGTTTGTACCAAATGATGGTAATGGTATCTAGTTTCACAACTTGAGTATGCTTGAGTTAAAGGATGACTCATGTATACAATGACAAGTACAAGGTCGGATATCGCATTTGTAGTTGGCAAGCTTAGTAGATATACTAGCAATCCTAGTATGAAACTTTGTCTAGCTATTCATCGTGGAATGAGGTACTTAAGGAGAACCAAAGAATTTGGTTCATCTAATAGTGGAATTCCTTCGGTTTTAGAAGGATTTTCCGATGCAAGTTGGATTTCTTATGGAGAAGATCATTCATCTATAAGTGGGTGGGTGTTTCTCTTAGGAGTGGTGCAATATCTTGGGTTTTAAATAAGAAAACTTACATCGCGGACTTCACCATGGAATCGAAGTTCATAGCATTGCATTTAGTCGGTAAGGAGGACGAATGGCTAAGGAATCTCATGTTTAAGATACCTTTGTTGACAAAGCCAATATCACCAATTGCGATTCATTGTGATAGTGATGCGGTTTTGAGGAATGCATATAGCCAAGTGTATAATGGTAAATCTAGACACATGTGTGCTAGACATAGTTATATACAAGGTTTAATAAAGGCTAGCATGATCACGGTTGACTATGTGCGCACATAAATCTAGTGGATTGCTTTACCAAAGCTTTTACTAAGGATACAGTTAAGAGGATGGCAATCGGACTTGGATTGAGGCCCTACACTAATCACAATTAAGGGGATCTCAATTTGACACCTAATAAGATGTTAGGTCTCAAGTTCAACGAGGCGGAATTGTTGATTCATCCAAGGTGAAGTTCCTTTTGGGACYGACATTAGGCGGTATCTAATGATTGTGCTACAGTCACAATAGCATATTGATCAAAGGATAAGCCTATATGAGTGCGAGGTTTGGTCGATTCAAGAAGCTCTTYGGGAAAGCTTTGATGCACTTATGAATAGATATGGACACATGACCCACTAAAGTGTCAGAATAATGAGTTCAAGTAACTAACTTCTTTGGATAATAACTTCAAGTTGTTACTATGTATTGAAAATAGTTCAAGTGTTAATCATCACCATTTGGATACGATTTCTTGAAATGTGTATTATACAAGGTGAAAGTTCAAGTCTCAGTACACTTTCATTTATGTGTAAGACTGTTCGTGTTAATGATGATGATTTTGATGTTAATTTTATTTGACTTAATACACTAAATGGGGGCGAAATGTTGGAAATTATTTAGTGTGTGATACTAAAACAAGTTTYTTTGATTTATTTATGTGGTTATGGTGTAATAAATAATCAAACAAAATATAAGATAACATATGCCTAAATTTATTAGTTTGCAATTCGGAAGAAAAGGCTTACAAAACCAGTGTGAATTGCGGATATACTGCAGTATAAAAAGCATATTGTAGCATGCCTACAATCAAAGCCGGGGCTACAATTGTCTAATAGTATTGAGCCCTGTTCAACTTATCAAATTAGGTCCCTAAACTCAATTAAATAACCAAATTTTATTTCATTAAAATAATATTAAAAAACTTATAAAATTATTTGAAATGAGTAGCTCTTTTTTCATATTTGTATACAATATTTTTCTGTGATGGATGTTGCATACCAAATGTTAATAAGAAAAGGAGAAGGGGATAAGTTTAAGGGTTTTGATTGAATAGTTTTAGGAGAAAAAGAAGGGAAGTGTTAGAGTAGCACAAAAGTAAGTCGAGTAGTAGCAAACTAGCAATGAGAATGTCACATTAAGTACTGATTAGTTTATTCCCAAAAAATATATAAATTATTGATTATTAGAATTAAACCCTTGACCATTGGGTTAAAACTATCACTCTAACAATTGCTCCAACTTTGTTTATTAGTTTAAATAGTAAACTAATATCCCTATATTCGGATTTTGGGGGCCTTGTGTGATCGATCACCTTGCACACCCCCAAAATCGCCCCTGCCTACAGTGGGAAATAAAGGGTATGCATGGTGCAAGTTATTAGCAGTTAATATGCGTCGCATCAGCATGCATGAATGACTTTGTTTTGCTGAGTTGTTTTCTATGCAATAATTAGGCAGTTTACATCATTTTGTATGACATATATTTTTGTTAACAAGTCAGAAAATAAAAAAAAATAAAAAAGAAGTTATTATTCTTACATGTATTTCTATGTAAAAAAGCTTTATTCTCCCTTCTTATTCATGATAATAAAAAACACAACCACACTTAGATTTGCTCTCATTGAAAGATTATCGTTTTAAYAGCGAATTTCTTTGAACTTTGTTGTATCTCGAAAATAAATTTCGTGCAACCCATGTCTTAGTTTAAGGGTRGGAATACTTTTTTAGGGAAAGTGTCAACATGCCTCAAAATTTTTATTACATTGTTTTCAATTATTCGTTGTGATCTTTGTGTTTCTCTAATGTCCTCTCCTGACTATTAGACCTCATTGATCCAATCAAACAACTAAAGTACTCACATATAATCTTCTATACAAAATTCTTCTAGAAGTATATTCGATTAAAGCTTTTTGGCAAATACCTTGTGTGCATTTTACTCCAAATTCAATACCTGTCATTTTGCCAACCTACAAATATCCATATAACTTACAAAATGAAATAATATACTTCGTATGTAAAACTCATCTCAATGATCGATCAACAATAATAGCAATGACTCATAAAGAATTTTATTTTTTTGGTAAATGAAAAAATATATTGCACGAAATAATACATCCTAGGCTTATCTAAGGGATGACATCCCTATGTAGGCCCCCAACACCAAAGACAACCTCTACAACTTGGTAACAACTACCAGTTATACAACTATATGCCTAAATTAGACATCCACTCTCTATCAGTTGTGCTCAATTTACAAGTATACAGTCATTTGCATCTCTACTTAACAAAATACACAATGTTCCTCACAATACAATCAACTGCAGGGATTCTATACAACAATAAGGATTCATTATTAGCTTTCCATGATTGTACAGAAGACAAGCACAAGCTGTAACAACAATTTTATTTTGTGTTTGAGTTATATGCTTCCTCCTCTGCAACCAGAACAGTGAGTGAGGCATATTTCCACAGGTCTTATTGATCTTAAACCAACCAAGAACCTGTCTCCAGACCTGTTGACTATAATCACATTCAAAGAACTAATGGGTATGTGATTTAGTTTGAGTGCCACAAATACTGCATATATCATTAGAAACAACACTAAATCTATGGAATCTATCCTTAGTTTAAAGTCTCTCAAAAACAAGGAGCCACCAGATAAATCTGGTTTTGGGGATAGAAAGATTATCCCAAACAATATTGCTCCGATACACCTTAGGGTTTTCATCCTTCAGCAGTCTATAAGCTCTGCTGATTGAGTAAGGATTACAACTTTGAGGCCACCAATTTTGCATATTTAAGCTCTTAAGCCTATCCTTAGCCCTACAAAGATCCTTCCAAATCCAACTTCGCAAAACTGAAGGTTGATAATCCCACCAATTCCTGCCTTTCAGATATATAGAGTGCACCCATCTCACCCAAAGTGTGTCCTTTTTCTCAACAACTTGCCAAACAATTTTTCTAATAGCAAGGTCATTCCACAAGCTAATATCTCTTATTCCAAGTCCACCAGATTTCTTAGAACTGCTTACCTTAAGCCAACTGACAGCAGCTGATCTGGTACCAGTAGCAATACCTTCCCAGAGAAATCTTCTACAAAGGCTATTAATCTTTTGAATCACACACTTACAAACGATCATAATTTGCATCCAATAGGTACAAAGGCTCATCAGAACCGAGTTAACAAGTTGTACTCTTCCTATATAGGAAAGATTTCTTGATTGCCAAGAGTTGATTCTCAACATAATTCTTTTAATCAGACCTTCACAATCATTAGAATGCAGTCTTCTATTAGCAATAAGAATGCCTAAGTAACTGAAGGCCAAGCTCCTAGCTTGAAGCCTATTTTCTTGCGCGAAATTGTAATTCATTCTCTTGCATATTAGAATGATATATTTCAGACTTGCTATGATTAGCAGTCCAACCAGAAACTAGTTGGAAATGAGCAAGACCTTGCGGCATCAGATTTGCACTTTTAAGATCCCCTTTGCAGAATATCATAAGATCATCAGCAAAACATAGAATTAAGAGTTTCATTCCTCTGTGTTTAGGGTGGAATTTGAAGTCTTTTTTGGAACTGGTATAGCCGATAGTTCTATGCAAATACTCCATGCATATGAAAAATAACAAAGGTGATAGGGGACCACCTTGTCTTAGTCCTCTCTTTGGATGGAAAAAACCCCGAGTTATCCCATTCATCAAATTGGTATAAGGAGTAGTGACACAAGACATTACCACCTTAATGAACTGCTTAGGAAAACCCAAAGAAATTAACATGGAGGCGAGGAAAGGCCATTCAATGGTGTCATAGGCCTTCTGCAATTCAATTTTGAGTAGAAAACCAYCTGGATTACTTTTCCCTGCACCATGTTTGGCAAGATCTTGGCAGATAAGGATAGTATTGATGATGCTTCTACCTTTGACAAAAGCCCCTTGACAGTCAAATATGATAGCAGGAAGCACCTCTCTTAGTCTCAGCAAATGWGTTTTGATATGCATTTATAGATCACTGAGCAACAGGCTATACGTCTATAGTCTGTGACTCTATTAGGACAATCC
The DNA here is from genome assembly GCA_008642245.1 of Bassia scoparia. NCBI lineage: Eukaryota > Viridiplantae > Streptophyta > Magnoliopsida > Caryophyllales > Amaranthaceae > Bassia > Bassia scoparia. The sequence continues at coordinate 130,526 of SNQN01000344.1, read as the reverse complement.
ACTTTTGGAACCAAGGTTATGGAAGTGGCATTTAGAGCTTTAAGCATTTTCCCATTGATGAAAAAATCATGTATAGCTCTAGTAATGTCTTTCTCCATTCATCACAGTATTTATTCTATTCTTATGATTCCTCATTTTGATGGCCTTGTGAAACTTAGCAGAATTTGAATCTCCTAATAAAGTCCAGTTCTCATTGGATTTTTGTCTGAGAAATTGAGAACATATTTTTTTTAGCCTCCTTGTGAGCTTGGAGAGCATTATATTCAGCTGTGAAGTGATCAACATGAGGCTTCTGATGCATCCTATCTTGAGCTATCAATAGATCCTTGGTTGTGCTCTTTTCCAAAGCAATAACATCACCAAAGCATGAATTATTTAACTGTTTCAAGTCTTTTTTTCATAGTCTTGAGTTTTTGAGTGATCTGGAACATTAAATATCGAGAAACGTGCTAATGCCAATGTTGATGCACTATTTTAGAGAACTTGGGGCTATTTGTCCAAAAATTGAAAAACCTGAAAGGTTTATTTCCAATAAGATCAGGGAAACACTAGACAAGAGCTGGAGCATGATCAAAGTTACCTGGCCTTCAGGCAGAAAGTTGACTTCAGCAGAGGTGAAGGAAAAGATCCATGTTGGATTTGCCTAAACTTTATCCAACTTGCAGAACACCCTATCATCTCCACTTTGCTTATTTCTCCAAGTATAATACCTTCCCACAAATTTAGCATCCACTAGTTCACAGCAAGAAATACAATCAGCAAAGACCTTCATACCAGTTATGTTCCTTAAACTTCCAATCTTCTCATCAACAGACATGACTACATTGAAGTCACCAGCAAGCATCCAACCTTGAGAAATTGAATGGGCTAATTGTTTCAGCAAGCATCTATCATTAAAAGAATATATGAAAGTGCAATCAAATTGAATTCTACTAAGTACTGGAGTGATTCTGCAATGAATTAACTGTGCAGTACAAGTGACTATATCAATCTCAAAAGCCCTGGGATCCCAAGCCAAAATGATTCTTCCTCTACCATGGAAAGGTAGGTTGCTAATGATACTCCAGCCARAACAAATTCTAAGGTACAAACTACCTAGGTGTTGAGCTCTCACCTTGGTTTCCAAGAGACATAACAGCTTGGCTTTAGATGTCGAGAACATGTCCCTAATTTTGAGTTGCTTGTCCACACTGTTAATGCCCCCGGTATTGCATATTAGCATATTATCCATTCTGGATAGAGGGAGCCACCCCCTTCCCAGAGTCCTTAGATAAACCTCAGCATGTTTTTCCTCCTTGAGTGCTTCATCTAACAAGACTCGGAATCGACTATCTTGAGTTTGCATAGGCTGGATAGGAACCTGTATTCTACCCTTGACACTACCCTTGGAAGTGACAACTATGAAGCCCTCATCATCAACCTGTCTAGCAGCAACATGTACCTTTTGTGGGTCCTCTGGCTTATTTGGTTTCCACACTTGTTTCCTAATGGCTTTTGCTCTATAGAAGGATGTTTCATGACCAACTTTTTTACACTTCCCACATATCACTAGTTTCCACTCGTAAGTAATGGCTATATCTACATCCAGTCCCAATTCATTAGTAAAGGTTATAGAAACAAGAAAACACTGATCCATAGCAACCTCAATTTGAAATCTCATACTTAAGCCTTGTTTTGTGTTCTATATGATAATCCAGCTTACGTGGAGTACCTATCCCTTCCACCAATTTGGCCAGACTCCTAAAACCCCAGTACTTCAAATGCAGTTTTGGATGTTACACCCAAATCGGAACCTTAATATTGCTATAGTCCTCAACGTACAGGTCAGGTGACCAAGGACTCACAATTAAGGGCTTCTATCAAATGTAATAGACACATTAAGAGCCATATCAGTACCACCCTTATCCTTAAATCTTACAACAAATCCTTCTTTAATTTCTCAAAAGGAGCCATAGTATCAACCCCTCTTTTGCCCCAAAATTTTCAAATATAGCCCTCCATAACTTGAGGAGGAGGGTGAGCTTCAAGAACAATACAAATGACAGTCGTACTCCAAAATTCCAATTCCTCAGCAATCATAATTCAATTTTAGGTTTTAAACAGGAATAGCAGATATTGCATTTTACATAACATTCTCAACAACATTTGGCTGATGAATAGTAGCATGCAAACCGTCAAAATCAACGTGATTTGTGACATTACGGATATTACCATTAACAGGACTACAAGCAGAGACAATTTGATCCTTCTGAGAAGAAGGAGCAATAGGAGTACGAACAAGAACATGAAAGATAGCAGCATCAACATGATCAATAGAAATCCTAGTATTCTTAGAGGATGCGGCATGATGAATCGAACCAAAATTCAGGATTCTACCATCCCCCAGARCAATAGGAACCATAGAATTACATGTGATAATAGGAGTACGAATAGATGACCCATTTTTGTGCAATGTCGATCACTTAGTCTCTCCCTGTTTATTGCACTCTTCCATAGCATCATCGAGTATCTCTTCGTTAGAACTAGAAGAAATCTCTAAATCAGACATCCATAGCGAATCCACCATTGGAGCAACAGAAACCTCCTTCTTCGAAGAATTCTAATGTTGCAAGGCATCCTTCCCATTGCTTTTACGATGATTTTTTGAATCGGACTTGTTCGATTTCTTTGTCTTCTTGCCATAACCTCCTTTCCTTGGCCTTCCTCGAGCTCGCCTCTACACCATGGCGTCACTCCAATACTGGAGGATGAGAAAGAAAGGGAGGCTTAGAGAGAGAAAGTTCTAATCTAAAGGGTTATTACTTTCGTAGAGAAATTTTTACCTTCAAAGATAGACATAGTATTCGTTCAATACCTACAAAATTAAACAAAATAACAAAATTTACTCCAAATTCAATAAAGCAATTTAGGAATGCCAAAAAAACATGAAAATTGAGAAGTTTAATTTACTAGACTTTGTGGTGACAATATCAAGCTTTTATATGAAGATTGGTGGAGATGGAGGGGAAATTAACTATGACTTGTCTCTTCATTAACTGACATCCTGAAATTATATGAGTGACTAACAATTCTAGCATTCATTTCATCAAACTAAAGGTGAGCTTGTTCAAATTCTGTAAATAACACTCCCTTCGTTGTTTTAGTTGTTTCACTTTTCATTTTGGAATATTTTCAATTAGTTGTTCCAAACCAATCTAAAAATAACTTTTTACTTTTTACCTACTTTATTTACTCGAAAATTAATGGATTACTCCTTTCTAAAGTCAACTTTCATTACTTTACCCAATCTATTCACCTAAAATTACTTTTCCCCAAAAATTTTCATTCACACATTTCTCTTTTACCAAAGTTACTCGATCAACTTTTTTTTTTTACCAAAGTAACTCATCTATTTTATCTAACTCCATCAATTCTTAACACCGTGTCAAATTGGTATGGAATATCTAATAAAAAACGGAGGGAGTATACGAGTACCAAATTATAACCACTTTTCCCCCTTCTACATATAAAAAATGTACATTTTCCCTTCTCACAAATTAGGTCCAACTCATGAGAGTGAGTATATGATCCATAAATTTATTCGAAAAGTCGAATTGAAAGTAAGAATATGATAAAGAAATACAAATTGAAGAAAGTTGAAAAGAAGGTAAGAAGATTTCTTGAAGTCAAAAAATCAAAAGTATGCATAATAAAGATAAATTATGTTGTTCTCAATTGTTTCTAGATTTTATTTTTGAGCAGAAGAAATCATGTTAAGTTTTTTTTATATGTTTTTTTTATCAAATTGTTATTTTTTATAATCTTTAGGAAAAATTGGAAATAAATACCTAGTTTCAAGGTCATTTTTAAAATAAATACCTAGGTTTGCTTTTATTTTACTTAAATACCGACATTTGGCAAAGTTTAGTGAATCACTACCACATAAAGTTTTTGCCCCTCCAACTTAACGGTGCACGTTATCTCCACTTCACTCTCTTCACACTTGGTCGACCACCGCTACTGCAGTTGCCACCACCTTGCTACTACCGCTATTGCCTCCACTACCGTTCACTGCCCCTGCCGCTATTGCCTCCACCACCACTGTCACCACCACCACTTTCACATCCAATGAAACCACCTTGCTGCGTGCCTCCCATTCCCGCCACCATCATTTGTCACCACCTTTGCCACCACCACCATTTACCGCCGCCACCACAACAACAACCCACCCAATTCAACCTAACCGCCTTATCAACAAAAAAAATCATTAAAAATCAACCTAATCAACCCACCCTCACCAATCAATACTCCTCCCTTCGAATTCGCTCCCTCCTCATCTCTCTCCTCCTCCCTCATCACCTCTCTTATTCACTCCCACTTCACCTCCAAAACAGCCACCACCACTCCTACACCATCCCTTTCCTTTCCTTCACCTCCCTCATCCACTCCCATCYCCATCTATCGCATCATCACARGCACAACAACAACTCWACCCTTCTTCCGCGCCACTAGCACACCAACAACCCACCCCAATCAAAAAGCTAAAATTTGTTTTTTGTAATGAAATTAATTTAGGAAATTTATGTTTTTGAGTGAAATTAATTGGGTAGTTGATGATATTGTTGATGATGATCAAAATAAAATAGAGTATTGAAGAAGAAAAGAGGGAATATGGAGTAATGATCCGAAGAAGAAAAGAGGAAGAAAAAGAATGGAAATGGAGAAGAAATAAAGAAAAAGAATGAAAATGGAGGAATGTCGGGATGAAATGGGGAAGAGGAGAGAGAAAATAAAGGATTTAAGGGGAAAAAATAAAATGAAGGGCAGAATAGTCTTTTCATACTAATAGTTCCGTTAAGTTGGAGGGGTAAAATCTTTAGATGATAGTGATTCACTAAAATTTTGGTAAAATTGGGTATTTAAGTAAAATAAAAACAAATCTAGGTATTTATTTTAAAAATGACCTAAAACTAGATATTTATTGCCAATTTTTCCTAATCTTTATAGATCGATATAATTATCTGACCTTAATTTTTTTTTAAGCAAACACTATTACATAGTATTATCTTTTAGTTTTTTTTAAATGATATCTTATCTTTTTGTTCTCGTAAAAAAAAAATCTTATCTTAAGTAATTTATTTCATGTTTAATCCCATATAAAACTTATGACCAAAAAGTGTTTGTTAATATAACTTAGATTTAGATTAGATTATAATTATAATTACATGAAAAACAATGATATCATATAAAAACTAACGATTCAATTTTTTTTGCTAAAAAAACGACTCAAATTTTAGTTCTTAAGGAACCAAAAACATTAACCTTACAATCTTCTGCTCACATGAACTGATGAACATAGAAGCAACAACAAATTAAAGATGACTGGAATTATTGAGTCAGATGCTCCAACTTCTTCATCTCATTCAAATTCCAATGAAAACGTTTCAATTGGCCTGATTTTATCAAACACTGATACAATACGCTCTTTTCTCAATTCTTCATCATCATCGTCAAATCTCAGTGAAGATCTTCGCCAATCTGCGCTTTCTCTCTCCTCACAATCTTCAATCCCTTACCAATCACTTCGATCTATCTGGGTTACTTCTGACCCCACTTCAAGACCTTCACTCTCTCTCCTCCTTCGCGGTTCTTCATTCCTCTTCAATAGTCCTAAACCTCGTCAAAAGGTCCAATCTTTAATCCTTTTTGCTTTAGTGGGTGTTATGGTATTGCTGTTAATTAGCCATTTTTGTTGCTGGGTATGCGTGATTCTTTGTTGATGTTTTTAATTAGTGAAGTTGTAATTTGTATACAAATAAGGGTAAAAGTCTCAACTTATGATCAATTTCACTTATTTGTTATATGGTGCAATGGCTTTATCACGATCACTTGCTATGGTTGATTTTGGGGTTTAATTTAATTTAATTTTTTGTTGGGAATTTGGTGGAGTTGCATATTTTTGTGAAGTTATTAGATGTAGCAACTTGATTCACTATAATTGCTGGTTCTTCTATTTTGATTACAATTAAGCAATATAGTTTCTGGGCAGTTGTTGATATTTGATCTTTGGGAAATAGTTGCTGTTTGTAAACATGTTGAATATGACTAAATGGATTATTATTCTTGGGGCTAGTCYAACTCTTTAATGTTGTTACACACCTTTGTAATGTATAATGCAAGTACTCTTACCCTATTTTCCCTTTTGTAAAGTGTATGTACCTTGACATATCTGTTGTGATYTTTAATTTTGGATTGTTTAATAAGGATAATGAAGCTATCAAAACATGCTACAGTAGTCTTTGATTTGCTAATGGTGAAGGAGTGATGACAACTCAATTACTTGTAACAAGTTTTTGGGTTTCTCCTCTATAATGTTTGTAGTCGTAATCATACATCTTCTGAGTTGTGAGTATATCTGTAAGATTTGAGTTATTGTATAAATGAGCTCTTATAGCAATTTTGGACAGCTTACTCTGGAATACTGGATGTTATGTCTAATACTTTTGTTTTTGGGTTGTTTAGAGCGAAGAGTTGAAGGCAAGATTGAAGAAACTAGAGGAATTAGCTGAGAGAAAAGCTTATGCAGAGCTTGTGAAAGATATTACTCCGAAGGCAGCCAATGAGCCCTTTTCTTCTTACAAGGACCAGATTGGATTTGGTAGGTGGATTCAAACCTTTGTTAACTTTACTCATGCTCCTATACTAATTGTCGTTCAATCTACTCGCTCAACAACATATCATAATTTATTGATGTTAAATAGGATATGATTGATGTGAGAATCATAGATACTTGGTACTATGTTCTTTCTATTATGTGTTTGTGTGGGATCTTTTACATCACTCTCATTCTAAGCAAATTGTTGCTGTCAATCACTGGAATCTGATAATTTCATTATCATTTGTGTGATAGTATAAGTTCCCTTTTTAAGTTGGCGTTGATGACTCAATGTTTGAGCAAACAGATAACCCTTATTAATGATGTTCTTGTAATTTGCTGCAAATTGGAGTAGCTGATTTTAGTTTTAACACTTCTAAGACCCTAGAAAATGGATGGGATTTTTCATCAAGTATCCTGAGGTTTTGCGAAATTCCTGAGGTGCCCTCGAGGTTTTTTTATCATTATTATTACTTATTTTATCTTAGTTTTTTACCTGTGGTGCCCTTGAGGTAAGAAAAAATTCCCCACATAGCCTTACTAATAACAGAATGCCTAACTCCGTTAGTTTAAGACGAGTAATCCTTAATTCTTTGGGAAATTTCCCTAATTCTCTTTCTCCTCCATCCTTAAACAACCACACCGCCATCTAAACTCAAACGACCCAAACTCGAACGATCTTAGATTCTTAGTTGCTTTGTAAAAAAAAAAAACTTGTACCTTGATAGCTGCAAATTGTTTTGATTTTTTCTAATTTAATCTGCAAAAAGTCTCGCACTAGTAAATTGGTTTTCTTCTGGTTTGTTTTCTGGGTAAGGTTCCTTTTTTACTGCTTCGATTTCATCTCTTTCTTTTTGATTCATTTTCTGGGTTTTAATACGAGATCTGGGTTCGTTTTATTCATTAATCAAGGTTTTAATATGATTTCTGGGTTCATTTTATTCGATTTTCAGGGTGGTTTTGAGGGTTGTTTGGTGGCAGTGGTTGTGGGTTTGCTTGGGTTTGAATGTGTTGTAGGTTCAGATTGGTTGGATGCATGGTTTGTGTGGGTTCTCGTCTAGGTGGATTGTGTGTTTGGGTGGTTGAGTAGTTGAGTGGTTTGATGGTTGTGCTGTTAATGGAGGAAGGAGGAGATGTTGAGTGGTTTTGGTGTTAATGGTGGAAGGAGAGAGGATGAAGATGGGGTCAAATGGTGTTAATGAGTTAATTAGGGGTTTAGTGGTGTTAATTAGTTAGTTAGGGGGTCAAATAACGTTAATTAGATAAAAGGCTAACGAAGTTAGTCATTCCATCATTAGCAAGGCTATGTCAAGAATTTTTCCAAACCATAGGGCACCTCGGGTAAAAAAAAAAAAAAAATAATAACTCGGGGGCACCTAGGGAATTTCACAAAACCTCAGGTGTACCTGATGCAAAATATCTCTTTGTGAGATATATCGACTAGTAGTAAAAACAAATCGATCTTTAGATATCTCCATTACTGACTAATTTCTGCATATGGATAAAAAGTTACATCAACGAGAACATATACTGTTATTGGCTCGGTGAATCCAGCACTCAGCAGTAAGCCACCAAGCCCACCATCCTCCCAGGGGTTGACACAACTGTCAAATAAAGTTAAGCTTTGTTATTTAGACGCAAAAGTATCCATCCTTGTCCTGTTTAGTATAGTTTAAACTCAACTCATCCATCTCTGTCTATGTCATTTTGAAGTGACAATTTTGATCTTATGAACCATAGGAGTGATTGTTGCGATACTGAATCTTCTCTTATATCTGCTGCTTCCTTTTGCTGCCTACTAGAGTTCCTGTCATGTTATAGCTAGTTGAGTCTACAACGATTGCAATACTCAAATCCTATTCTGGATAACTGTCTGCTTCTTCATTCTGATATTTGCTCAGAACTCATTCTCATCCTGTTTAGTATAGTTTAAACTCAACTCATCCATCTCTGTCTATGTCATTTTGAAGTGACAATTTTGATCTTATGAACCATAGGAGTTATTGTTGCGATACTGAATCTTCTCTTATATCTGCTGRTTCCTTTTGCTGCCTACTAMAGTTCCTGTCATGTTATAGCTAGTTGAGTCTACAACGATTGCAATACTCAAATCCTATTCTGGYTAACTGTCTGCTTCTTCATTCTGATATTTGCTCAGAACTCATTCTCATCCTGTTTAGTATAGTTTAAACTCAACTCATCCATCTCTGTCTATGTCATTTTGAAGTGACAATTTTGATCTTATGAACCATAGGAGTTATTGTTGCGATACTGAATCTTCTCTTATATCTGCTGRTTCCTTTTGCTGCCTACTAMAGTTCCTGTCATGTTATAGCTAGTTGAGTCTACAACGATTGCAATACTCAAATCCTATTCTGGGTAACTGTCTGCTTCTTCATTCTGATATTTGCTCAGAACTCATTCTCATCCTGTTTAGTATAGTTTAAACTCAACTCATCCATCTCTGTCTATGTCATTTTGAAGTGACAATTTTGATCTTATGAACCATAGGAGTTATTGTTGCGATACTGAATCTTCTCTTATATCTGCTGCTTCCTTTTGCTGCCTACTATAGTTCCTGTCATGTTATAGCTAGTAAGCTACATAGTAGTTTTGAAATTGCCTAAATCAATCAGTCAAGCAAAGCCTTAGTCCAGTTGAGGTTGGCTACATGAACAAAAATTGATCATTCCGTGTTTGTGTGGTCATCCACATAGATTTTTTTTTCCTATCCCCTATGATCAAGAACCTCGTCCTCTTACAAATCAAATTGCTTCATATTTTTTCTAACTCCTTCCGACCAAGTCAGTGTTTGAGTTTCCTTGATCCCACTCTGTCTACTTTCTCATCCAACTCATCCATCTCTGTTCTCTACTTTGTTTGAGTTTCCTTGATCCCACTCTTCTAGTCTTTGTATCGGTGCTCCCTAAGGTCTCTGTCTCACATGATCAAACCAACATAGATGGTTTTCCCTTAATTTGTTTGATAATTTCTATGACACTAACTTTCCTTTGGATAACTTCATAACTTCATTTTGTATTTTATCCCTTATAGTGTCCCCGCATATCCATCCCATTCACATATCCATGACCCCTACCTTTTGAATGTCCTCCTTAGAAGCCCAACATTTTGTACCATAGAGCTACAATTGTCTTATGAGAGCCCTATAGAATTTCCCCTTCAACTTTTGAAATTTGCCGATGCTAGGAAAATGTCTATTTACTGACTTCATATTTGCATGTGCTGCAGTGCTAGTGTTGTAATAAGGTTTTGCCTTGATTGTGACAATGTGACCTTGCCCAACTTTTCACTATTGACAAGATCTCTTTTACATACTGATGTTTTTCTTGTATAACTAACCTAGAGAACTTACATACTTTCTCCATAACAAAATAAATGCAATAATTGTTTTTTGATACTATTCATAGTTTCTACTTTGATTATAATTTTTGACTTATACATAAGAAAAATTATAATCAATTGGGGTCTCGTTGTATTCATCTCAACTTGTAGTTTTTTGTGATCTGAATTTTACAATTTTTGCAAATGCATAATTAGGTATATTAATCTTTAAAATTTTACCTCGGCATGTGTGAAAAGCCAATTGTTGCAATAATTTTGTTAGGGAGGAAGTAATTCATGTGGGAAGTCCAGTAATTGAAGATAAGAAAGTTAAAAATACTTCCTCTGTTTCTTTTTACTGGTTACACTTTGACCAAACTCGTTAAATAAAACGGAGGAAGTATTACTTTATTATTATTTATTAATGAAGTACAATTAGTAATTWCAGAGCAATAAATTGGTCTTTATTTTCAGACTGACATGTCATCCCATAGGTATTTATAATGCCTGTGAGATTAGCATATGATGATATCTCTGTTCATTCTGCCATTAAAAATCTCTGATTCTCAACTCCTATGAGGCTATGATCCAATCCTTTTTMGGCTATGAGAATAATGAAATCAGATTTATCAGATAATCAGTCTTTTAGACGATGCAAGTAATGCTTCTATTATCTCTGGAACTTGAAACTGCCTCACTCTCTTGAAGATTAGTCACTCTATTAAAACTCTAAACTAATTTTGGGTTCACTGAAGTTTAACCTCATCGCACAAATTAAATTTACTTGCCTGAGTTTCCTACATAATCATCTCAAACAAGTTCTAGCTCCTGTTTTCAAGGTTTATGACAATGAACATTSAACAGCTTGGGATTTTCCCATCAAACTAAAAGAATTTTATTAATGTACAACWCGGAAAGCTTAATTTTCTCTTAGTTCTTGGTAAATGGCAACACACTGAAGCTATCCTCAACAACCTTGCACGAGTGATAATATAATACAGGGTATGATTGAAAGGCAACTAGGTAGCCAGTATTATGTTTCAGACTGCTGGAGAGTTTACTTGCTTGTTTGATAGAAAGGAGGATCAGCATGATGTTAGTTACCTTTAGGAACACTCTGTTCGGAAGCAAAACAATTTAGAACATACTTCTTGTGGTCGTACAAGCACACACTGAGCTAGTTCAGATTCTGTTTTTCATAACTATTAACATGTTCTGGTATTTGTTTTTGCAGGTATACATGTTATTGTAATTATGTTTACAGGTTACCTTATGGGATTCATTGCGTTCAGGGCATTGTTCAACCACGACCCTATCTTGGTAATTTAATGGAAGTTTCACAATGAATTATGCTAATACTTCATGTCCAAAATTAAATTGCTGATGACAGTGTCGTTTTGTGTTCAGAGTACTGCTGGAGGCATCCTCGGTTTGGTTTTTGGCATGCTTGTGGAAACTCTTCTTTTCATCATTAAGACTACAGATTACAGTGAAAAATCGTCGACCTCTGGCCGACCTTCTAACTTGAAGATTAAGAAAAATCAATAGTACATTGGATGACATTTCTCATTTTCTCCTCAGTCCTCACCTCAGGTTCTTTGCTATCTATCTTTGGTTGTACAAGTGAATAAGATAAGATTAGTGTATCGTTTTAATTTTGACATGATGACCTTAAACACACGTGTATTTTTCAATAATTAAGGTTCTATGACAACATATAAGTTTACTATAACTGTTGAGGCTTTACAAAATTCACAATTTCTGTAACCTTTTAAGAAGCTAAATGCAATTTAAGTTTTACCCTGGTTAAAAGGGCTGTTGAGTTTTCTTTCTTATGCATTACAAATCAAACACATTTGAAGCTAATTCTTCTGTTATATTGCGGTAAGGTACCCTTGCTAGGGTGGTACATGTTTAAATGATTGAATCAATTCTAATATACGTACATGTTTCTCACGTAAGGCATGGATTGTGTCTGTTTCTGTTATCCTGTGCACTTGTACATTGTATACGTACATGTTTCTCGCATAAGGCGTGGGTTATGTTTGTTAGTCTGTGCACTTATACTAATGTACTCATCTTAGCAACTGATGGATTGATGTTTTAGCATGAAGCATAATAAGAATCCTTCACATGCACACTAAAAAAAGTGGTCTCATACTCTCATGGTGTAGTGCACCATAAGCTAATCATAGACTTTTGTTTGATTGCTACATTTTCAATGATAATGGATCCTTTATTTACGTGCCATTTCATCGAACTAAAAGACACATGCAAGAAACCACTAGAAATCTAGAACACAGGAAAATACTCTTAATTAGCAAATTGTTATGGAAAGCAACCTTAGGTTTTCTCAAAACTCCTAAATTGAACCCACTGTTTTTGGGAGTTTGGGTTAACTCCAATCCCATAAATTCCAATAATGACACTTAGCGGGACCAAGCCATCAAACTATCAAAGTGCACACAGTTTTGTGACTTGAGAGGTTGATCCCACTAGTGTTTCGTTTTGTGATGAGCTCGCAAACATATATTTCATTCGTCTTGAAAAGATTGATTTGAATAATTTTGATTTAAGACAATTATCATGATTGCCTTTATCATTTTTTACTTTCCCTCTTACCCAACATGTGAATCACAAATACACCTAGAGTTGCCAAATCGGGTCAGGTCTTGTCGTGCTTGTGTCAACTCGYTTATATGCACATATTAGACTTTTGGACCCAAAATTAACTCATTTGATAAAGTTGTATTGTGTGATCCTATTTGTATTGTTCTTCTTTTTGTTGCAGTGACCTATCTTTTAATTCAAAGAACTTTTCATTTAGTGTTTGATTCGGGGTCAAAAACTCACAAACACATATTCCCTTCATCCTTAAAAGATTGCATCATCTATTCYAAGTAATATAACAAATGTAGCATTMAAAGTGTATTGGATGGTTATTTTCCTAGTCAATATTCCTCCTTTCTCATAACGTATGAGGATATTCAGTATGACGATATTAAAGCAAGAAAATGAGTATTATGAAAGCTAAACAAAAGCAATTACTCCTCATTTCTTCCATTCAACAACTCAACTATTTATATAGTTAAGGACAAAGTATTTTAGTGATTCAAAAGCTTTTGAAGTTCACTACGACTACAAATAGCACCCCTATAAGAAACTAAGAAAAATATGCTTATACTTCGTAATTACGGAGTKCAATAGAATTTCATCGATTATGTTTTATCTGTGTACATAAAGATAAATATAGACAAATATATCAATTCAATAGTCTCACTTTCTCAAATGTACCAAGTTTTTTTTTCAAATTATTTCTTTTCAAATTACTCGTTACACTTTTTATTTAAGGAAGTTTGCAATTGTCTCACTTGCTACATTTTTTATTTGAGCAGAAAATTCTCTCTATATCTCTTCTCTCATATGTGTCCTTATTTTTCTTTTTCTCTATCTATCTCTTCTCCAAAAAAAATTGCCTAATACTCTGTAATTTGACAAGTGTAGCGAGTAATGTGAAACAGATGAAGTATAAGAATAAACGTATTGAGATTTTTTACAAAATATCCTTGAGTTATCGTATTTTCCACGATATACCACTGCTAAAAACATTTGGTTATCATGTAATAGTGTACTAAATCTCAGGGATAATGTGTAGAAGAAAATTTTTGTACTACCTCCGTTTCAATAAATTCATACCGCAAGTAAAATCGATACTATTTATTAATAGTAGAAATTTTCTAAATTCTCGTAAATATATTAAAATTAATATAATTTATTAAAATCGAGACTTATTAATAGAATTAATAGACATTTATTAGAACCGTTTTATTGAGTAGTTTATTTAAGTCCATTTTTTATAATTTTTACCAATATATAACTAGAGATATTTGTCACTTAAATTGTACATTATTAAATGCGTAAAGTAGACGTGACATGAATTCAATGGAATAGAAGGATTAGAATATATGGCGAAAAACGCAAAATTTCAAAAGTATTTTGTGCAAGCAGAAAATCCCGAAAATATTATTAAGGGATTTTTCCTCAGGTACCCCTGAGGTTTTGCTTAATTCCTCATGTACCCCCGAGTTTTTAGAAATGCCTCAGGTACCCTCCACCTTTAAGATAATAGCTCATATGCCCTTAATGACCCAAAAACCGTTAAAACCTCTAACACCGTTAGTCTATTATCACTAATATATCTTTCTCCTCCATTAATCACCCATCTTCAACCTCCATTAATCTCTACTGCTATGCTTCACTTCACACTTAACAGTTAATCAACTGCTCCATTCTCATTTCTCCCCTTCCGAAAAAAATCCACTCCATCAATTCTTCATCATTCGCTTAATTCTTCATCTATTCGTAACATTGTTGTTGGTATTCTTCATCATTCTTCATCATTTTAATTTTAATTTTAATTTGATTTAATTTGGGTTAGATCTGATTTCAATTTCTTCAGTTTGATATGAATAAATTCTTCAAACCACAACCACAACAACAGCAGCAAGCGCCAGACTTACGGGCCACCGACGCCCCGTTTCCGCAGCAGCCGCAACACCTCCAGCAGAACCAGCAGCAGCRGTTGCCTCCAGCAGAAGTCAGTTCGCTGCGCTCCGACCCGAGTCCCCACGTCCACTTTTTTCCGCCCGCAACCCCAGGCATTCTGCCCTTGTTGATCGGAACCAACTATGGTCTATCGCTATTTATTTCGCTATTCAATTGGTCAATCCGACAAACAAATCAGAAGTCACTGATTCAAGAACGAATACAAAGACAGTCGTTCCCTTGRCGTAGTTGACGCCGATGAAGGCGGCGGCGGAGGAGATGAGGAGGAGGAGAGAGAAAGTGAGGAGTAAGAGAGGGAGGATGGCTGATGGAGATGGAGGATGGGATTGAAATGGTTTTTTTTTTTTTTAAGTTTAGGAATTAGATTAGTAAATAAATTTAGTTTAATTAGGTGTTAATTAGTTTAATTAGGGGTTAATTAGTTTAATTAGGGATTAAACACTAACGGCGTTAGTTTTCCATCCATAATAAGGGTATTTGAGCTATTTTGTCTAACCTCGAMGGTACCTGAGACATTTCTAAAAACTCGGGGTACCTGAGGAATTAAGCAAAACCTCAGGGGTACCTGAGGAAAAATCCCTATTATTAAAAAAAGTGATTAAAAATCGTTAAAATTTTCTCTCTCCTCGGCAGCTCTCCACGCGTGTGCCTTACGCTTTGCAAATCACGAGAACAATCTCACACGTGTTCACCTCTCATTGATCTTCCCTCAAATATATACACACCCGCTTCAAAGTCCACTGAATTGTCCCCTCTACTCTCAGTCTTTCTCTTCATCATCTTCCACTTCTTAGAAAAAAAACCATGAAATCAGCACTTCTAAGAACCGGTTCGATACCGGTTCACAAACAGAACCGGGATACCACCTTCACCGGAATCATTCCTTCATCCCCAAGAATCTCATTCCGGCCTGAACACACAAACAAAAGCGGGTTTACTAAAATAAGGCGGTCCAACTCGGATACTGATCTTATGAGTTCACGACTCAGCAGGGTTGGATCACTCTCTTTTCCTGATTTAGCTGCTGTTGTTGAGGAGGAATATTTCGGATTCGGAATCGGAATCGGAAGTGGGAAAGGGAATGATAATGATGATCATGGAGGTAAAGGTAAAGGAAAAGGTGGCAATAACAACCACGATAACAATGAGAAGAATAGTGGTTCTGATATAGGAGATTACTACCAAGATATGTTGAAGTCTAATCCAGCAGATCCTCTGCTTCTCAGAAACTATGGAAAATACTTGCATGAGGTAATAAAGTTCTAATCACGCATCAATCGATCTTATTATTTATTTACGTGTACCATGATGAGGAGGAAAAAAAAAATTGATAGACTTTAACCAACTGAACCAGTTGATTGATCTTAACGTAACGTTGATTTTGGCTTGGGCTAGGTTGAGAAGAATGCAGAGAAAGCAGAAGAATGTTATGGAAGAGCAATATTGGCAAGTCCAGGYGATGGGGAATTGTTGTCATTATATGGAAATTTGATKTGGGAAACTTCAAAGGATGAAGATCGAGCTCAAATTTATTATGATCGAGCTCTTCACGCCTCTCCTAATGATTGGTAAATTTCTTAATGAGACTACTTATTGCACACTGTATTAAACTAATAGTATACTGATATTGATGTTCATTTTGCAGCATGGTAATGGGATCATATGCCCACTTCTTGTGGGAAGCAGAGGATGATGAAGACGACGACGAAGAAATTCAACATGAATTTACTGGTTGGAGTACACTAAACTCCTGAGATGATCAGATCTGTTCAATAAGAGTGATTTTTGTTGTATTGGACAATAAAATTAAAATCTAATCCCTTGATTTCCCCTGTTTTTTACTAACTTAAGGTCTAGTTACCATATAGAAGTACTAGTTTTTTTGCACGCGATGCGTGCGTGGCAAACGAATAAATATTTATAGATTTTCGTATGTTTTTTCTTATATCAATAATTCAATGGTTTTTAGTTGTTTGTTCATCGTTAGTCAAATATGAAGTATGTTAAAATAAAGAAATATAATATATAAGGAAAAAAATTGTGCTTAACTAATATAGATTGACGAATAATAATGTGAGACATATACCTGTCTCTTATACACATCTGTTTCATTGTTACAATATTATGTTAAGAAAAGAAAATAACTTTAAACATTACTTAATTAGTATTCAATTGAAATTTCAAAAGTAATGTCATTTTTAACTTGTTCACCATTTATGGCAAATTGAAAATTGAAAAAAAAGAGACGATAAGGTATTTTTTAAATAATTGTAAATTAAATAATCAAGGATATGATAGTCATTTCATGGGCTGTCTCTTATACACATCTAGATGTGTATAAGAGACAGATCATTAAGGGTATGGTGGACATTTTGTAGGGGGACACCATCTTCCTCCCCCCTTCACTTATATAATAGAGATGATTTTGTATAAGAAGTACTCCGTATATGTAAAAATAGATAGTGTATGTATACTAGAGGATAGTTGAGTACTTTGTTGGAATTGTTGGCATTGTAGATGAACTACTGTCAACTTAATTCCATAATAATTTTTTTATTTTTTATGAATTGTTAGAAGTCAAACTTGATACACAAACAGTAGAAAAAAGGTGAATTAATTTTTAAAAGCTACCGTTTTTATTTTACCTTTTAAAATACGAGCTCCAAAAGTTCCTAGTCAAACTTGGAGCTTTTAATGGCTAAAAACATGAAACTTTTAATTTTTTCTACTAGTGAGTAATTATGTGATAATTACTAGCGCTGTCAAAAGCTGACATGACACGAAAATACAACCTGAAAAAAAAAAGCGAGTAAGGTTCGAATTTTCCGACACGAAAACTTAAATGGGTTGACACGAGCACGATCTGAAAATAAATGGGTTAGGTTCAGGTTGAAATTCTAAACACGAAACCAACACGAAATGACACGAAACTTACAAATTAAAAAATAAAAATATTTCATGGGCCAAAATATTTACTAGCGCAGACAAACGTTGATACGACACGAAAACACGACACGAACACGACCTGAAAAAAWTGGGTTAGGTTTGAATTTTCTAACACGAAAATTTAAATGGGTCAACACGAACGAACACGATTTGGAAAAAAAACAGGTCGAGTTAGATAAAAAAAACTCAACACGAAAAAAAAAGCGACACGGACACGACACGACACATTTGCCGACGCTAGTAATTACATTTTTTTACCGTCTAAGTGTAACATTTGTAAAAAAAAAAATGAGGAAGTATATAAGATAGCAGAAATTTAGGCATGGTACGAGGGACATTAGACTACGGGCATCATGTGAATATGTGATCAACTACTCTATGAAGACTGAAGACTGCAAAGGATCAAGTATATCGTGTGTAACTTGTTGAATAAGAATTTAGATTTGACTTAATAAATAAAGCTATGAAGATTGTTCTTCCTATTCACCAATTAATATTTAATGCTCCGTATCTCTATTTATATAGACAGAGGGGAGGAGAATGGTGTCCCCCTCTCAAAATACATAATTACCCTTAATTAAAGGGTAATAACGTACATGCATACATTTTTCACTAAAAAACAAATTAAATTATGTGCATAATTATGTCAATTAATACTAAATTGATCAAATACGTGACCCTTTCTAATATGGAAAAAAAAGGTGATATCCACCTAAAAATTTCAAAACACCACTTACATAAAAAGTAGTTATAATAATTAATTTTAAAATAATGAGCTAATTAATTAACAAGAAAATTGAAAGATTAATCAAATATTAAAAAACTTGAAAAAATGCTAAAATATTCCTAACTAAATTTTCATTTTAAAGCATTTTATTTATAATAAAAGCATGTATCGCGAGCAAAAACAATACAGGTTTAATTCCTAATAATTTAATTTTCTTTTGTAATAAATGAGCTTTAATTTAAATAAAGAATATAATCAAATATCAAAATTTTAAAAAAATTGCTAAAATAATTTTCTAACTTGAAATTTTCATTTAAAGCATTTTTGAAATTTACATAACAAGCACGCATCGGTAAAAACAATCTCTGTCACTTGTATCAAGTCATAGTTTCATGGATGTTTCATTAGTGTTTAAAGACAATAAAGTGTTACTAGTTTAATCATATAATGATGTTTAAGACAATAAATGTTATAGTTTAATCATAATAATGATCTGAGGAAGGTATGAGCAGTGACTCCAATTCCACCCTTTGATCCTAGTGGTTAAGGTTTGAATCCTCATATTTCCCCTTCACATTGTAAATATCTACCCGCCCTTTGTGACTCTCTTGTACAAAAAAAAAAAAAAAAAACAAAATCATAATAATGATCTAGTTAATCTAATTTATCGATTAGGTGATTGATGATGTTGACTAGTTGAAGTTTTTTTGAATAGCAATGATACCACTATGAAGTAGCTCACATCTACTGTCAATTTCCTTTCACATAAATCATCATTTTTGAGATGTTCTTTTTGAAGAACTAACAAGTAATATGAATAAATTGAATTGAACCGAGTTAAACTTATTGAAATGAATAACACTACCTAGAAAACAAAAGATCAAGTCTTGGTGTTTGTGTTTAACTTATTTTGTTTAGTTCAGGTCTAACCTAATTCATCATTCCATAAAATTCATTTCATTTACTTCAATTTTGTTCATTACAAATCTTTTCATTTGTTGGAAATTACCCTTTGACTCAATTTAAGATCTTGGATGGTGGGCTTAACCGGTGGTATCATCGTTTTGTGGAAGTCTACAGGAGTCCCCCCCCCCCCCCCCCCCCCTCTTTATTCTATACTGGTTTGCTTCTACAAGTTCAGAGAGAAAGATATTTTACATATACATTGGTAGTATAGCTGTAAGTATTAATCTCCGTGGTGTTAAATTAATTGGTGATATGAAATGAGATAGTGTGTGAAATGAGAAACTTGGGAAGATTCCAAATTTGACCAAAAATGGAAGCTTACTCTCAAGCCATGAGAGATTGCAAATTGTTTGACTATAGGTTTTAAGGCCAGATTTACTTGGTTTAATAAAAAGACGAAAAACCAATTTTTTATGAAAGTGGGATAGAGTTGGATTAATACTCAACTCATATTCTCCTTCCCTCATTCAACACTGCAACACCTTCCCCGACTTTCCTCTGACCATTTACTATATTCTGTTCAAATCCTCCACGAACTCCTAGCCTCACTACATTCAAGTTTAAACCTTTGTGGCTTATCATTGGTTTTTTAGGATTTTGTTTCTTCCTTTTGGCCTAATATTCTTATATCATACAGCGCTCCTTTCTTCATACCACCATTCTGACTGGGCAAAAGTTAAAATTATCAAATTCTAAAATCAGAAAAAAGACTTTAGCTAGGATTTCAAGGATCCAATTAGCAATGAGAGGGAAATAACAACCTTCCTCTTGACTTGAGACTGACCTCCAACAAATTGAGTCTCTCCATATCAAGAGGGAGTATTGGGCTACTCAATCCGAACCAATTGGATCATTCATGGAGATAGAAATACAAAAAAAATTACATGTCATAGCCAACCATAAAAAATTATAAGTAACATAACCAATAATATAGAAAATGAGATGGAGGAGGAGTTCAGATCCTAAGATAGTTGAGGTCTTGTGTATTGAGAACTTTTACCCACTCTATAATTTTCAATTCAGGTTGGACGCTGGACCATTATTTTGAAAGTTCATGGATTCTTGATAAGTTGAAAATCCACCTTTTTCATTTGGCAATAAGGCTCCGGAAAAAATGGCTATCATGCCAGTTTCTCACAGATCACCACTTTAGGCACATTGTGTCATCAATCTGGCCAATTTTTTCACCAAAATCCATGTACCACATATATTGACACTGATTCCTAAGGTAGCAAAACCCTATAGTCAGTCAATTAGACCAATTAGTTTAACTAAACACCATTTATAAATTATTGCAAAATTTTTGGTGGGAAGAATAAGCTTACTAGACAAATCATTCTCAGCAAACCAAAGCATTTCATCCCTAAGAGAGAATTAAATGTTAAACTTCACCATTGCCATGAAATATCACTCCATGTCAAAATGAAAGGCAAAAAGTCCTTCTTTGTTCTCAAGATTGACCTAGAAAAGCATATGATAAGCTTGAATGGTATATTCATTTCTGTCTTAATCATTTTGGCTTTCTCGAGGATTCCATTAAATGGATATGGTTAATCAAAGTGTTACAACCCATTTAAAATTAGTGATGTGGCGCCTCTCAGAACCTTCACTCCTTCCACTAGGGAATCAGACAAGGGGATTCTCTCTCCCCTTGACTCATTATATGTTGGGTTTTGAATAATTGATAATTGAAATGAACCGAGTTAAACTTATTGAAAATGACTAAACTACCTAGAAATACAAAAGAATCAAGTCTTGGGGCATGTTTTATTTTAACTTTTTTGTTTAGTTAGTCAGGTCTTAACCTAATTTCATCATTCCAAAAATTCATTTCAATTACTTCATTTTTCTTACAAATCTTTCATTTGTGGGAAATTACCCTTGACTTCATTAAGTTCTTGGACTGTGGGCTTAACGTGTGGATATATTTTGTGAAGTTACAGAGTCCCCCCCCCCCCCTCTTTATTCTTACTACTGGTATGTCTTCTACAAAGTTCAAAGAGAGAAAGTTTTCTGAAATCTTGCGTAGTATAGCTGTAAGTATTAATCTCGTGGTTGTAAATTAATTGTGATATGATGAAGATGTTGTGTGCAAATGAAGAACTTGGGAAGATTCCAAATTTGACAAAAATGGAAGCTTACTCTAAGCCATGAGAGATTGCAAATTGTTTGACTTAGGTTTAAGGGGCCCAGATTACTTGGTTTAATAAAAAGACGAAAAAACCAATTTATATGAAAGGCTGGATAGAGTTGATAATACTCAACTCATATTCTCCTTCCTCATTACATGCAACACCTCCCGACTTTCCTCTGACCATAACCCTATTATTATTTCTGTCAAATCCCACCCGCAATCCTAAGCCTTCACCTACATTCAGTTTTAATACCTTTGTGGCTTAATCATTTGGTTTTAGGATTTTGATCTTCCTTTTGGCCTTAATCTTGTATCACTCCATACACTCTTTCCTTTCTACCACCATTTCTGACTGGCAAAAGTTAACATTCCAAATTTCAAAACATCAGAAAAGATTTGCAGATCAGCCAATATGAAGAGGGAACATAACAACACCTTCCTCCTTGACCTTGAGACTGACCTCCAACAACAATTGGAGCTTCCATATCACAGAGGAGGAGTATTGGCTACTCACAATCCAGACCAATTGGATCATTCATGGAGATAGAAATACAAAAAAAAATTCACTTGTTCTGCCACCATTAAAAATCTATAAGTAACTATACCTAATTAGAAAATGAGATGGGAGAGGGTTCAGAAATCCTAGAGATATTGAGGTCTTGATTAGAACTACTTTGAAAGACTTTTTACACCTCTCAATTATTTCAATTCAGGTTTGCAACGTGGACCTATTTTTGATAGTTCATGGATTTTGATAAGGTTGAAATACATGATGCCACCTTTTCATTGGCCAAATAAAGGCCTCGGAAAAGATGGCTATCATGCCATTTCTTCCACAGATCTTGGACCACTCTTAGGCAACATTGTGTCATCAATCTGGCAAATTTTGTTTCACACAAAAATCCATGGATCCCACATACCTATTTACCTGCATTCCTAAGGTAGAAACACTTAAGCTCAGTCATGTGCAATTAGTTTAACCAACACGCATTTAATAAATTATTGCAAAATTTTGTGGAAGAATATAGACCTTATCTAGACAAATCATCTCAGCTAAACCAAAGCAGTTTCATCCCTAGAGAGAAATAATGTTAACTTCACCATTGCCACTGAAAATACTACACTCCATGTCAAAAATGAAAGGCAAAAAGTCCTTCTTGTTCTCAAGATTGACCTAGAAAAAAAGCAGTATGATAAGCTGTAATGGTATTTTATTCATTTCTGTCTTAATCATTTTGGCTTCTCAGAGGATTCCATTAAATGGATAATTTGAGTTAATCACAAGTGTTACTACATTTAAAATTTAGTGGGCCTCTCAGAACCCTTCACTCCCACTAGGGGAATCAGACAAGGGGATTCTCTCTCCCCTTGCATCTTCATTATATGTATGGAGTTTCTTTCTAGGGCAATTATTCATCACCAATGTCACCTTAAAACTTGAAATCCTTTTGGGAGACCACACCTCTTATTTTGCGGATGACCTGATACTTTTTAGGGCTTGTATAGATGATACTCTTAATTCCTTTCCAAGACCTCGGAACACTTCTTCTCCATCTCAGGCCAAAGTATGAATGGTGGTAAAAGCAAGCTTTTTTTTCTCTCCTAACACCCTCATTGGTGTGATTGATGAATTTGAACAAGAATTAGGTATCTCTTCTTCTAGGGATCTAGGTACCTATCTTGGTTTTTCACTGAAATCCAAGAAACCAACCACGAGAGATTTTCAGTTCATCATAAATAAGATAAGCTCCAAACTAGCAGCCTGGAAGTGTGCCACACTAACCAAAGCTGGTAGATTGACTCTCATATACTCCACRTTTCAGAGCATTTCTAGGTATTACATGCAAGCCGTAGCCTTTCCTAAGTACATCACAACCAAAGTTGACTCCATTGCCTCCTCCTTTCTTTGGGGTACTGCAAATAGTAGAAGAAAACATAGACAACAACATTAATTGGGTCTCAACTTTTCTTCTTGATAAGTATGGACAACGTGGAGTTATCAAGGCTTTCAATAAGGGATCTCACCTTTGGAAAAGCTTGGCATAGGTTGGGAAACCTATCAGAATATCCTTAAATGGAACTTAGATTTGAGAGAATTAATCAATTTTTGGAATGATCACTGTATAGGGGACTCACCATTAAGGGGGATCGTCTAGGACCCTCCTATGTTTCATGAGTTGTCCTTAACTATCAAAGATATGTTAATCCCCAATCTTCTCTAACCCTCCGCTTTTCTGTGCATAAGTCAATCTTAGCATATTCTCCCTCACACCATGTAGACTTTGTCTTCTCCTCCTAAACCAAAAATGATACCTTTGATTCCAAAGCAGTTATGGATGCCATTCATGGAATACAAAGACATCATGGCCGGTCCTCGATGTTGGAATCACCATGTCACACCAAAATGAAATTCTTCATGTGGCAATGCTTGTGGGATAGACATCCCACAAATGCTAACCTAGCAAAATTCATGCCCGACCTTAATCCAAGCTGTTGTTTTTGTCCCTCTTCTCTTGAAACACTTTTCCACCTGCTTAGATCCTACCCTAGAGCTTTAGAGATCTGGCAACTTTTCTCCCCTCCTCTGGTTTTTTACCAGAACACATAGGACTTAACAACTTGGCTAAAGAGAAACCTTAAAGCTAGTGTGAATATGCCTTCAAGGATACCTTGGAATGTTACTTTTACCTTTACAGTTTGGTACCTTTGGAAAAAGAGAAATCTTTGYATTTTCAAAAAAAGAAAACATTAAAAAGGAACTTGCTAAGTACCAAATTTTGAATATGGCCACTGAATGGCATCAAACCCACTTCCAATCCACCATTTCATTGACACCAACAATACATTTCCATACTTGATCACCACCTCCACCCAACCACTTTACCCTTAATGTAAATGCTTCATTCTGTTCCCTCACTAAAGCCACTAGGGTTATAGAGGTTTATAGGATAGTTTTGGAACTTGGAAAGGTGGTTTTACTATTTGCACTGTTAGTAATCATGCACTGCAGGCAGAGTTTAGATCCATAGCAAAAGGGTTACAATGGAGAAGGCTTAAGGATCTCCAACACATCATCATAACTTCAGATTGCAAGATTAGAGTCCGACTTATCCAACAACAAATTAAAATCAAAGATAATATTTTGGACTTGCTCATCGATTGTAGGGACCAATTGTCCTCTAGGCCTGACACAATATTGCAGTTTAGGAGAAGAGAAGGGAACAAGGTGGCTAATCTTTTGATGAAAGAAGCTAGAACTAGTGGTGCCAACTTTGGCAATGCAATTCATTGGGATACCCCTTCCCCTGTCTGTATTAATGCATTTCAAGGTGACATTGATTGTCTGCTTGCTACTTTTAATCTCACACATGTGGGTTTAAGCACTGCTATAATCTAATTGTTGTTAATGTTATTGTTCCTTTTCTGAAAAAACATAAAATTTCAATTGTTTTCAACTAAAGTAAACGGACGTTTAATCACGCTTTTACACATGATTATGGTAGGAGACTAGGAGTTCACCGGTTAAGGTATTGGGTCCAGCATGCATATTGTTAAGTTTTGGGCCTGTAGTTCAAATCAAAGTGTCCAAACATTCAAAAAGACCAAATTTAGAAAACGGGCTTCTGCACCGCCGTCTTCTTCAACCTTACAAAACACTCCATTTTTTCAATCATTCTTCGTTTTTATTTCCCTCTTTTTGAATGCAAGCTTAGCAATTTTCAACAATGGCGAAAAAATCAAAGTCAAAATCAAAATCAAAGGACCCCAATACAACCTCACCTCAAAWATCCGATGAAAATCCCACGAATTCCGACACCATTTTCAACAAACTTTTCGGCGAAACCCCAGATGTCGAAACTTCTAATCCTTTGTTTTCCTCCGATAATCCCTTCCGCCGGAAACCTACTGATGTGCCGCAACAACCCCAAATTCCAGAAAACCCTAAAATTGCCGATGTTGTAAAACCTAAAATTCAATCGAAGAAGAGAAACAAGGACGAATTTTCTTCTGATGAAGAGGATAAAGCGAAGAAAGAGAAATTGAAGTCAAAACCTAATTTCGAAGCTGATAATGTGAATGCAGAAGAGAAGAAGAAAAAGAAGAGGAAGAGAGATGAATTAGAGACAGAATATGAGGTAAAAAAGTATGGAGTTGCACCAGAAGAACAAGAGAAGAGAGAGAAGGCTGTTGTTGGTAAAAAGAGGAAATCTGTTGAAAATGATACAGAAATGAAGGTCACCCAAGAAGGGTATGATGATGAGAGTAAGCTTTTGAGGACTATTTTTGTTGGGAATTTGCCTTTGAAGATCAAGAAGAAAGTTTTATTGAAGGAGTTTAGTAAATTTGGGGAAATCGATTCGGTCCGAATTCGGTCTGTTCCTACATTGGACGTGAGTTCCATTTGCATTCTGTTATTTTTGTGTTTGTTGCAATTTTGATACAATGATGACTTACTGAAATAATTTAATATATATGTTGTTAAAGTGAGTTAATTTGATGGTTATTTTGTTGTTACAGAGCAAGAAGCCGAAGAAGGTTCAGGTGATTAATAATAAGTTGAATGAGGCAGCTGACAGGTAATAATCGTAATATATGTCATTTGTATGAATTTTGAATGATGGACTTGTTGTTTTGCATCAGTTGTCTGTTTCATTTGCCAATCATGTATGTTAATTTTATAAATAAATAGAACTTGAGAAATTTAAGAAAATCTGGAAAGTGGTAAACTTTGATGTATGTACAATGAGGTTAGCACTTCAACACTTGGTGAATGTGAGATGATGAGATGAATGTTTGCAAGTTGCAGTTTATGTGAGAGTCACTCAATTGTGATCTCTTTGATTGCTCTCAGTTATTGAATCTCTTAAATTTCACATAAAGTTTGAAACTTTTGTAATTAGGAGAACTTAAGAAATTTCAGAAAATCTTCAACTGAAATTTTAGATGGGTATTACTCGGTAGCTGAAGAACATCCTAGAGTTGAAGGTGACTGTTAGCTCGTTTGGTAGGAAAGTGTATAATGGATGTGGACATGGGTAACTTTCGGGATTTGGAAGGGAATCTAAACATGATTTATCTGGAAGTTATCTGGAAATTGGCAATGGAATATGGGTTGGAGGATGGATCATACAATTGATCTTTCATCAGTTATTTAGAGATAGTGTTTTATAAGTTAGAGATACCTGAGTGGCTGACTGGCAGTCACTGAGGTGGTAGCTGATGAGGATTTGTGATCCTAGGAGGTGACGGGAGGGTGATGCTATGGTGAAAGATAGAAATTTACGGTTTTTCTTATGGTGGTTGTTATTCTGAATCCCACTTATCATTGTAGACAACTCTACTTCTAATTAATAGATTGTGACATGCACATTAGAGATTATTGCTCACTCCCCTCTTTATCTCTGCTTTAGTTCTTCTAAACTCATTGTTAGGTAGGAAAGATATTGACATTGTCTTTCATTTTATTTCTTTTCTATCTTATTTGAAATGAATCTTAATGGAGTGCAAGGTTGTTCTTTAATTTGTGATTAGCACTCTGTTTTCCTTGAAATAGAAGATCTCTAATGGTAGCTTTTGTTTTTAAATAGTTTGTATGGCTGATTGTTTTGGCTTATTAAAGTACTCCATTCTTCTGCATGATGCGCAGTGTTTACCATGTGCAATTTATTCATTGGTTTTGATTATCTGTATGTCATGGTTCTAATGAAAACATTATTGCAGTGTCAATGCCTACATTGTTTTCAAAACAGAGAAAGAAGCCGAAGCCTCCCTGGCCCATAACATGTCTGTGGTATGTATGAACTATGTAGTTTGGATTTTTTTTTTCTTTTTTTTGCAATTGATTATATCTTTTTAAATATATGTTCTGATTCGTGTTTGACTGCATATCCTCTCTTTACTTTGGTTCAGGTTGAAGGGAATCATATCCGCGTCGATAGGGCATGCCCACCACGGAAGAAACTGAAAGGAGATGATGTTTCAACTTTGCTTTATAGTAATAAAAGGACAGTTTTTGTTGGTAATTTGCCATTTGATGTGAAGGTATATGCATGATATATTTGCCATCTCCCACCTCCTGTGATTATATTCTACTGTGTTTATAGTATTAAGATTTTGAATTGGCTTCTTCTTTTGCAGGATGAGGAACTTTATCAGTTGTTTTGTGGTATCAAGGAGTTGGAATCTAGTGTAGAGGCTGTTCGAGTAATCAGGGATCGAACCACAAGTCTTGGGAAGGGGATTGCTTATGTGTTGTTCAAAACTAGAGTATGTCATTGCTGTGTCTCTATATTATTTGACCTAAATTATTTTACGCCTGAAATGAAGGATGTGTTTGCTTTATCTTATTTCCTAAACTTATATAAACTAATTTTGGACCTAATCTATCCTTAAAAAATGTGATTAGTTCTTAGTTTAATTGAACTTTATTGGCTGTTATTAGACCTGATNATTTACATAACAAAGCATGTATCGCGAGCAAAACAATACAGGTAAATTCCTAATAATTTAATTTTTTTGTAAATAAATGAGCTAATTAATTAGCAAAGAAAATAGAAAGATTAATCAAATATCAAAAATTTTAAAAAAAATGCTAAAATAATTTTCTAACTTGAAATTTTCATTTTAAAYCATTTTTGAAATTTACATAACAAAGCACGCATCGCGTGCAAAACAAT
Source organism: Bassia scoparia (assembly GCA_008642245.1). Classification (NCBI taxonomy): domain Eukaryota; kingdom Viridiplantae; phylum Streptophyta; class Magnoliopsida; order Caryophyllales; family Amaranthaceae; genus Bassia; species Bassia scoparia. The sequence continues at coordinate 102,534 of SNQN01000344.1, read as the reverse complement.
CTCTAGTCACTTAAATGTCAAATAATGTTGTATCAAGTCAATAGTTTCATGGATGTTTCATTAGTGTTTAAAGACAATAAAGTGTTACTAGTTTAATCATAATAATGATGTTTAAAGACAATAAAGTGTTAGTAGTTTAATCATAATAATGATCTGAGGAAGGGGTATAGAGCAGTGACTCCAATTCCACCTTTGATCCTAGTGGTTAAGGGTTTGAATCCTCATATTTCCCCTTCACATTGTAAATATCTACCCGCCCTTGTGACTCTCTTGTACCAAAAAAAAAAAAGAAAAAAACAAAATCATAATAATGATCTAGTTAATCTAATCTTATCGATTAGGTGATTGATGATGTTGACTAGTTGAAAGTTTTTTTGAAGTAGTCAAGTGATACCAACTATGAAGTAGCTCACATCTACTGTCAATTTCCTTTCACATAAATCATCATTTTTGAGATGTTCTTTTGAAGAACTAACAAGTAATAATTGAATAAATTGAATTGAACCGAGTTAAACTTATTGAAATGAACTAAATCAAGTCACATAGTTTCATGGCATGTTCATTGGTTTATTTAAAGGACACATAAAGTTTACTAGTTTAATCAATAATATGTTAAAGCACATTAAATGTTAGTGTTTATCATAATAATGATCTAGGAAGGAGTATAGAGCCAGTGACTCCACATTCCACCTTTGATCCTATGGTTAAGGTTTGAATCCTCATATTCCCCTTCAATTGTAAATATCTACCCGCCCTGTGACTCTCTTTACCAAAAAAAAAAAAGAAAAAACAAAATCATAATAATACTAGTTAATCTAATCTTATCGATAGGTGATGATGATGGTGACTAGTTGAAAGTTTTTGAATAGCCAAGTATACCAACTATGAAGTAGCTCACATCTACTGTCAATTCCTTTCACATAATCATCATTTTTGAGATGTCTTTTGAAGAACTAACAATAATAATTGAATAATTGAATTGAACCGAGTTAAACTTATTGAAATGAACTAAACTACCTAGAAAACAAAAAATCAAGTCTTGGGGCATGTTTATTTTAACTTATTTTAGTTTAGTTCAGGTCTTAACCTAAATTCTCATTCCATAAAATTCATTTCAATTTACTTCAATTTTGTTCATTACAAATCTTTTCATTGTGGAAATTACCCTTTGACTCAATTAAGATTCTTGGACTGGTGGGCTTAACCTGTGTTCATCGTTTTGAGAGTCTACAGGAGTCCCCCCCCCCCCCCCCCCCCCCCCCCTCTTTATTCTTACTACTGGTTATGCTTCTACAAGTTCCAAAGAGAAAAGTTTTCTGGAAATTCTTGCGTAGTATAGCTGTCAAGTATTAATCTCCCGTGTTGTTAAATTAATTGTGATATGAATGAGATAGTGTGTGCAAATGAGAAACTTGGGAAAGATTCCAAATTGACCAAAAATGGAAGCTTACTCTCCAAGCCATGAGAGATTGCAAATTGTTTGACTTAGTTTTAAGGGCCCGAATTTACTTGGTTTATAAAAAACGAAAAAACCAATTTATATGAAAGCTGATAGAGTTGAGGATTAATACTCCAACATATTCTCCTTCCCTCCATTCACACCTTGCAACAACCTTCCCCGACTTTCCTCTTGACACTAACCTATTATTATTCGTCAATCACCTCACTCACGAACTCCTAGCCTCACTCTACACAGTTTAACCTTTGCTAATCATTGGGTTTTTTAGGATTTTGTTATCTTCCTTTATGGCCTTAATCCCTAGTATATCACTCCATAGCAGCTCCTTTCCTTCATACCACATTTCTGACTGGGCAAAGTTAACATTCCAATTTCCAAAATCAGAAAAAAGACTTTAGCTAGGATTTCAAGGATCCAATAGCAATAGAAGGGAAATAACACACACCTTCTCTTACTTAGACTGACCCTCCAACAAAAATTGGAGCTTCTCCATATCAAGAGGGAGTATTGGCACTAATCCAGAACCAATTGGATCATTCATGACGATAGAAATACTAAAAAAATTCACTTGTTGCCACCATTAAAAAATCAGTAAAGTAACATAACCTAAATTAGAAAGAGATTGGGAGAGGAGTTCAGAATTCCTAGATATTGATCTTGATTAGAACTACTTTGAAAGACTATTACCCACCTTCTCGATTATTCAATTCAGGTTGCAAACTGGACCATATTTTTGAGAAAGTTGCATGATTCTGATAAGGTGAATACATTTGTCCCACCTTTTTCATTGCTCCAAATAAGGCCGGAAAAAGATGCTTCATGCCAGTTTCTCCACAGAATCTTGGACTCTTAGCAACATTGGTGTCATCAATCTGCGACCAATTTGTTCACACAAATCCGAATACCAACATTAACCCACTATGTTGACACTTGATTCCTAATGGTAGCAAAAAACCCCATTAAAGTCAGTCAATTAAGACCAAATTAGTTATAACAACACCCATTTATTAAAATTATGCAAAATTCCCTTTGGTGGGAAAATAAACAATTATCAGAAAAGCATTCTCAGCAAACCAAACAGTGTCATCCCTAAGAGAGAAATTAAAATGAACTTCACCATCCACGAAATACTAACTCCCATGTCAAAATGGAAGCAAAATCCTTCTTTTTCATAAGATTGACCTAGAAAAAGCATATGATAAGCTTGAATGCTATTTATTCATTTCTGTCTTAATCATTTTTGGCTTCTCAAGGATTCCATTAAATGGACTAATTATTAATCACATTTACAACCCATTTAAAATGTAGTGAGGCCTCTCAAACCCTTCACTCCCCCACTAGCGGAATCAGACAGGGGATTCTCTACTCCCCTGCATCTTCTATATGTATGAGTTCCTTTTGAATATTATGAATAAATTGAATTGAACCGAGTAGTTAACACTTATTTGAAAATGATCTAAACTACCTAAAATCAAGATCAAGTCTTTGCACGTTTATTTTTAACTTATTTTTGTTTAGTTCAGATTCTTAACCTAATTCATCATCCATAAAAAATTCATTTCAATTTACTTCATTTGTTCATCTACAATTCTTTTTCAGTTTGGGAAATTACCCTTTACTCAAATTAAATTTCTTGACGTGTGGCTTAACCGTAGTCCATGTTTTTGAAGTTACAGAACGTCCCCCCCGCCCCCCCTTCTTTATTCTTACACTGGTTATCTCTACAATCCCAAAAAGAAAATTTTCTGAAATCATTGCGTAAGTATAGCTGTAAGTCATTAATCTCCGTTTAAATTAATTGGTATCATGAATGAGATGTTGTCAAATGAAAACTGGAAAGATTCCAAAATTATGACAAAAATGGAAGCTACTCTCAAGCCAGAGAGATTGCAAATGTTGACTTAGTTTAAGGGGCCCAGATTTATGGTTTAATAAAAGAGACGAAAAAAAAACCAATTTATATGAAAGGCTGATATAGAGTTGGATTAATACTCGAAACTTCATATTCTCACTTCCCTCATTCAACACTGCAACACCTTCCCCGACTTTCCTTACCATAGACCTATTATTTGCTGTCAAATCCCAACCCACGCAACCTCCTAAGCCTTCACTTACATCAAGTTTTTAAACCTTGGCTTAATCATTTGGTTTTAGATTTTGTTCTCCTTTTGGACCTTAATATCCCTTAGTAAATCACTCTGCATACAGCTCCTTTCCTTTCATACCACCATTTCTACTGGCAAAATAACATTTTCCAAATTTCAAAAATCAGAAAAATAAAGACTTTAGCAGATTCAAGATCCAATAGCAATGAAGAGAACATAACACACCCTGTCTCCTTGACCCTTGAGACGACCTCCAAACAACAATTGGAGCTTCCCTTATCAAGAGGAGGAAGTATGGGCTACTGCAATCCAGAACCAATTGGATCATTCATGGAGATAGAAATACTAAAAAAAAATTCAGCTTGCTCTTGCCACCATTAAAAATCCTTAAGTAACATAACCTAATAGAAAATGGAGATGGAAGAGTGATATAATGCTATTCAGTTCAAAATCCTAGAGATATTGAGGTCTTGATTAGAACTACTTTAAAGACTTTTTACCACCTCTCAATTATTTCCAGATCAGTTGCTAACGTGGACATTATTTTTGGAAAGTTCATGGATTCTTTATAGGTTGAAATACATGATGCCACCTTTTCATTGGCCAGAATAAAGGCCTCGGAAAAGGATGGCATCATGCCTTTCTTCCACAGATCTTGAACCCTCTTTAGGCAACATTGTTCACAATTGGCAAATTTTTGTTTCAGCACAAAAATACCATGGACCCAACATTAACCACACTATTTGACAACTGATCCTAACGTTAGCAAAACCCTATAAACAGTCAGTCAATTAAGACAATTAGTTTAACCAACACGCATTTATAAATTATTGCAAAAATTTTTGTGGAGAATAAGACCTTATCTAGACAAATCATCTCAGGCAACCAAAGCAGTTTCATCCTAACGAGAGAAATAAATGATTAACTTCACCCATTGCCACTGAAAATACTACACTTCCATGTCAAAAAATGAAAGGCAAAAATCCTTCTTTGTTCTCACAGATTGACCTAGAGAAAGCAGTATATAACGCTGAATGGTATTTTTCATTTCTGTCTTAATCATTTTGGCTTCTCAGAGGATTTCATTATGGATAATGATGAAATCACAAGTGTTACAACCCATTTAAAATTTAGTAGGCCCTCTCAGAATCTTCACGCCCCACCTTAGGGGAATCAAGACAAGGGATTCTCTCTTCATCTCATTATATGTACTGAGTTTCTTCCTAGCATTTATCATCCCACCCAGTCACCTTAAAACTTGAAATCTTTTGGAACCACACTCTTATTTTCGATGACCTGATACTTTTTTTAGGGCTTATAGATGATCTCTTAATTTCCTTTCCAAGACTCGGAACACTTCTTCCCATCTCAGGCCAAGGAATGACTGGTGTAAAAGCTAGCTTTTTTTCTCTTCCTAACACCGCTCATTTGTGGATTGATGAATTTGAACAAGAATAGGTATCTCTCTTCTAGGATTAGTTACTATCGGTTTTTCATGAAATCCCAAGAAACCAACCACGAGAAGATTTCAGTTATCTAAATAAGATAAGCTCCAAACTAGCAGCCTGAAGTGTGCCACACAACCAAAGCTGGTAGATTGACTCTTCATTATACTCCACTTTTCAGAGCAGTGAGTGTGAGCGCAGCCCGTACTCTAAGACATCACAACCAAAGTTGACCCATATGCCTCCTCCTCTTTGGCGTACTGCCAAATATAGAAAAACATAACAACAACATTAATTGATAGTACATCAAACTTTTCTTTTATGATAAATAGACAACGATGATTATCAAAGCTATTCAATAAGATCATCACCATTGAAAGCTTGGCTATTGGGAACCTATCAGGAGAATATCCTTAAAGGAACTAATTGAGAGAAATTAATCAAAATTTTTTGGAATAAAATGATCATGAATATGACATCACCCATATAAAGGGGGATACGTATAGAGAACCCTCCTATGTTTCAAGAATGTCCTTAAAAAAAAAAAAAAAAAAAAAAAAAAAAAAAAAAAAAAAAAAAAAAAAAAAAAATAAAATACACAAAAAAAAAAATGATATATAACCAAATAACTAACAAAAAATAACCATATAAAAAAAAAAAAAACAGAACATATATAAAAATAAAAAAAAAAATAATACAAAAATAAAAAGAAAAATATACTACACACATACACACCAGTAAACTATAATCATATACAACATACAAAATAAACACAATAGAATACACTATAGATTCACAAGTATAATAGATAGCAATATAATAGATACAAGAATACAAAATGAAAACCAGAGATACACTACCAGATGATATATACAATACACACCAATATGAATAACATACATATACACAAGATATAATACATACACAACAAACAAATAAGCAAAACACTACAATATATAAATACAAAACCAACCTATAACAAAAGCTATAATATTTATCCCCTATAATACTCATTATAAACATAATACAACACATACATAAGAATCACTTACCCTAAAGGCATAATAACTGAATATCACACACAATAAACATACATATATATATTAACCAGAACAACCAATAGACATATAACAACTGGCTGCAATTAAACTAAGATATAATATGCCAATACATTAATATAATAAATATAACTGACAGTCTTGGTAGCCTTGGAAAAAGAAACATCTTTAGTTTCCCAAAAAGAAGGAAAACATTAAAAAGAACTGCTAAGTACCGCAAATGTTTGAATATGCCACCCCCTGAATTGATCAACCCACTTCCAATTCCACCTTTCATTGACACCAAACAATACATTTCCATACTTGATCACCACCTCCACAACCACTTTACCTTAATGAAATTGCTTCATCTGTTCCCTCACTAAATGCCACAGGGTTTATAGAGGTTCTTATAGGATATTTGAACTTGGAAAGTGGTTTTACTATGGCACTGTTAGTATCATGCACTGCAGCGAGTTTAGATCCATAGCAAAAGGTTACCAATGGAGAAGGCTTAAGATCTCCAACACAATTCATCATAACTTACCAGATTTGCAAGATTAAGAGTGCCGAACTTTTTATACCAACAACAATTAAAAATCAAGATATATTTTGGCTTGCTCATACGAGTGTGTAGGGACCATTGTCTCTAGGCCTGACGCAGATATTGCTTTAGAGAGAAGAGAAGGGAACGAAGGTGCTAAGTCTTTGATGAAAGCGAGAGTAGACTAGTGGTCCAGCATTTGCATTAGTAGCAATCTATTGGAGATAGCTCCTTCCCTGGTCTGTATGAATGCATTTCAAGGTGACATTTTGATGTCTGCTTGCTACTTTTTAATTACACATGTGGTTTAAGCACTGCTTAATATCAATTGGTTGTTATGTTATTGTTCCTTTTTGAAAAAAATAAAATTTCACAATTGTTTTCACCTCTAAAGTAAACGACGTTCTTCACGTTTTAAACATATATTATGTAGGAGACTAGGAGTTCACGTTAAGTCTTGGGTCGCAGCATATTGTTTAAGTTTGGGCCTGTAGTTTCAAATAAACGGGTCAAACATTAAGAAGACCAAATTGAAAACGGGCTTGCATCCGCCCCGTGTTTCAACCTTAAAAACAACTCGGGCATTTTTTTTAATACATCTTCGTTTTTATTTCCTCTCTTTTGAATGCAAGCTTAGCAATTTTGTAAACCAATGTGCCGAAAAATCAATCAAACATACTAAAATAAAGACCCAATACAACCTCACGTCAAAAATCCGATGAAAATCCTACGAATTCGCCCATTTTCAACAAAACTTTCGGCGAACCCCAGATGTCGAAACTTCATTGTTTGTTTCCTGATAATACTGTCGGCCGGAACTCTGTGTGCCGCAACGACCCCAATCCAAGAAACCCTAAATTGCCGATGTTTGATAAAACTAAAATTTCACTGAAGAGAAGAACAAGGAGAATTTCTTTCTGATGAGAAGGAAAAGCGAAAGAAGAGAAAAATCAAACTAATTTCGAAGCTGATAATGTAGAATGGAAGAAGAAAAAGAAGAGGAAGAGATGAATTAGAGAACGATATGAGGTTAAAAGTATGAGTTGCAACCAGGAAAGAACAAAGAGAGAGAAGAAGCTTTGTTGGGTAAAAGGAGAAGTTGTTAAAATGATACAGAAATTGGAAGGTCACCCAAGAAGTCTGTATGATGATTAGAGTAGCTTTGAGACCTATTTGTTGGGAATTTGCTTTGAATATAAAGAAGTTTCAAAAGTTTTATTGAAGACAGATTTTAGTAAATTGGAGGAAATCGATTCCGGTCAGAAATTGTCTCGGTTCACATTAGACGGTAGTTCATTTGCATTCTGTTATTTTGTGGTTTTGTTGGCCAAATTTTGATACAATGTGACTTTACTGAAAATAATTTATATATGATGTGTTAAAGTGAGATTAATCTATGATGGTATTTTGTTGTTACAGAGCAACGAGTCCCGTAATGGTTAGCGTGATTAATATATAAGTTGATGAGGAGCTACAGTAATAATCTACGTGAATTATAGTATTTGTATGAATTTGAATGATGACTTGTTGCATCAGTTGTCTGTTTCATTTGCCAATCATGATAGTAATTTATATAAATAAATAGAACTTGAGAAATTTAAGAAAATCTGGAAATGGTAACTTGATGTAGACAATGAGGTTAGCACTCCAACACTTGGTGAATGTAGGATGATGATGAATGTTTGCAAGTTGCAGTTTAGTAGATCACTCAATTGATCTCTTTGATTGCTCTCAGTTATTGAATCTCTTAAATTCACATAAAGTTTGAAACTTTGGTAATTAGAAGCTTAAGAAATTCAGAAAATCTTCAACTGAAATTTTAGATGGTATTACCGGTAGCTGAGAACATCCTAGAGTTGAGTGACTGTTACTCGTTGGTAGGAAAGTGTATAATGGATGTGACATGGGTAACTTTTCGATTTGGAAGGAATCTAAACATGATTATCTGGAAGTTATCTGAAGAATTGCAAGATATGGTTGGAGATGCATACAATTGATCTTCATCAGTTATTAGAGATAGTGTTTTATAGTAGAGATACTGATGCTGACCAGTCACTGAGGTGTAGCTATGAGGTTTTTGACCTAGGAGGTGACGGAGGTGATGCTATGGTGAAAGATAAAATTTACGGTTTTCTTATGGTGGTTATTCTGAACCACTTATCATTGTAGACAACTCTACTTCAATTAATAGATTGTGAAGCATTAAGTTATTGCTCACGCCCCCTCTTTATCTCTCTTTAGTTCTTCTAAACTCATTGTTAGGTAGGAAGATAGACATTGTCTTTTATTTCTTTCTATCTTATTGATAAATGAATCTATGGAGTGCAGAGTTTCTTTTAATTTGATTAGCACTCTGTTTTCCTTGAAATAGAAGATCCCTAATGGTATTTGTTTTTTAAATAGTTTTAGCTGAGTTTTGGTTATTAAGTACCCATTCTTTGCATGTGCGCAGTGTTACCATGTGCAATTTATTCATTGGTTTGATATCTTATGTCATACTGGTTTAATGAAAACATATATTGCTGTCAATGCTACATTGTTTTCAAAAACAGAGAAAGAAGCCGAAGCCTCCCTGCAAACATGGTCTTGTATTATGAACATTTAGTTTTTGGATTTTTTTTCTTTTTTTTGCAATTGATAATCTTTTTAAATATGTTCTGATCGGTTTGACTGCAATCCTCTCTTTACTTTGTTCAGGTTGAAGGAATCATATCCGCGTCGATAGGGCATGCCCACCAGACGAGAAAAACTGAAGAGAATGATGTTCAAACTTTGCTTTATAGTAATAAAAGGACAGTTTTTGTTGTAATTTGCCATTTATTTGAAGTATATGCATGATTAATTTGCCATTCTCCCACCTCCACTGTGATTATATTCTACCTGTGTTTTATAGTATTAGATTTTGAATTGGTTTTCTTTTGCAGAGAGGAACTTATCAGTTGTTTGTAGTATCAAGAGTTGGATTGTCTGTGGAGGCTGTTCGATAATCAGGGATCGAACCACAAGTCTTGGAAGGGGATGCTTATTGTGTTCAAAACTAGAGTATGTCATTGCTGGTGTCATATTTTTGCCTAAATTATTTTACGCCTGAAATGAAGGATGTGTTTGCTTATCTTATTTCCTAAACTTATATAACTAATTTTGGACCTAATCTATCCTTAAAAAATGTATTATTCTTAGTTTAATTGAACTTTATTGTGATTAACC